>JAFMOD010000928.1:0-10759 GCA_019802435.1 Corydoras maculifer
GAAGATGTCTGCGGAAAAAGCAGCGTTCGGGGACGAGACGCTTATTGAAATGATAGAAACCGCGTCTCAAAGTGGAGGTAGGCGTTTAACACTTTTTATCGCGACGTAAATTTGGTGACGGCGATTTACAGACCAGAGATAAAGTTACGCAGCTTACAAGTGAACATAAAGTTCAGGTTAGGGTTTTTAAAACCTCAATTCTATTGAATACAGTCTTTATCTCAAGTAAAAACCTTCCACCTGGAGTTTGTTTCTGTCGAAGTTGAAGTCTGCGCCATTTGTATCAGCGCTTACTGAATCACACTCTCTGTTTAGCTCTGCGCTAAGGACTCGAGAGCAGGACTGAATACTTTTTATAATTCATTTTCCAGCAAGGACAACACTTGCAAATCTGATCACTTTGCCATTGCTTAAAATGCCTTAAAAACAGACCAAAAATAGATATAAGTAAATTATGTTATACCCTGTAAGTAACATTAAAGTTACTCATAGTATCCAGCTCACGTGTTGGACAGAACTGTCATCAGTTACTTTGTAATACAAAAACTTATTCATTCATTCATTATCTTCCGCTTAATACTCTATTAGGGTTCCCCATGCCCATCCAGGGGAGAACGTTTTGGGTGCTGGGCAGATACACCCAGGACAGGGCGCCCATCTATCGCTGGGCACACACTCACTCACACAGACACACTATATGGGGCAATTTGGAGAACTCAATTGACTTGATCCATGTTTTTGGATTGTGGGAGGAAACTGGAGAACCCGGAGGAAACCCACGCGGACATGAGGATAACATGGAAACTCCACCCAGATGGGGATTCGAACCAGGAATCCCTAGAGCTGAGAGGCGAAAGTACTACCAACTAAGCCACCGTGCCGCCCACAAAAACTTATTAGTCTTAATAATATAATAAACATCATCATCATCACCATCACCATCATCACCACAGTTCCTATAATTAATTTGATCCTTGTAAAATACAGTTTATTTAATATTTCAAAAAGTACAATTATCCTAATTGACTCTAAAATTCTAATAATACACTAATAATATAGTATTACTCTGCTTTAAGTATGTCATGAAAATGACAATACCATTCCTGTTTATTTTTCAAGATATACATATTGTTTAACTGCTTTCAGTTTTTGCACAAAACATTGCACTATTGTATAAAATGCACTATAAACAAATAAACTAAGTAAACCAAGTAAACTTGAACCTAATGTTGATGTTTATTCTTTAAGGTAAAAGCTGTTTTGAAAGCATACATCATTGGTTTAAAGTGGCAAGAGATAATTTCCATATGCCAATAATCCTGAGTCCAAATACTCATGGTTTAACTAGTTTGGTTGTTTGGTATTTCACTGTGGTGATAATAAAATTGTGGTACAGCGTTTAATAGGGCATTTCTTTAGTACTTTATCATTTTGCAGCTGGTCTATGTTTATATACATGTGCATTTCTCTGTTTTCATTATTGTTTTGTCTAACTAATGGATGTTTAAGTAAGATAACACTTTTTTAAATGACTCGCAGTCTCTTGTGCAATGCTTACTGTCACAAGAGAGCTGTGTTGAATTGTCTACAATTGTTCTTTACTAATTATATTAATGGTTTGCTAATTTGTTAAAGTCTTACTGTGGTTTGTCTGCTGGGAAGTTCACATTTTCAGTGTTCAATAGATATTCAGCTTTTTTTCCTAATAATTTATGCTTGTTCTGTTTAGTCATAGGTATTATTGATATTTGGCGAACCACAATTAAATGACTACATTTAAATGCTGTGCATCTGTATGGTAAGTGGAACTGAAAATGGGCAGTGAGAACGGAAATAATGAGGTGTATGTTATAAAGCGGCTGGTGAGTGTCTAAAGTATAAATCTTTTTTAATTAAACTTGGCGTAATGTGGTTCTAAAGCTAGATAACATCCATGATAATATTAAACATGTGCCCTTTGAATAACCCCTTGTTTATTGACTCATGTGCTTTCCCTTTAAACAAAACATGGCCTACCTCAAGACCTGAAATCATTTTTAGAATCCCCCTCCCTTTCGCTCACTCTCCCTAGACTTGCTATATTCATGCTTTGGAAATACACTGTCAGTCTGAACTGTTGCCATTTTCCTCAGTTAGCTGTGTGGGAAAGCCCTTTTAAACAAACACTCGAAGCTTAAAGCTAACAAAAAGGAGTGCATCAAGAATCATCAAAATGTTTTAAGGAGGATGTGCTGAGATGTGTGTTCTTTGTGTTTGTGAGTGTGTGTGTGTGTGTGTCACAGGCCATATACATCTAAATAAATTAATCTTAGTTAATAAAATTTTGAATTTTGTATAGAATTTTGTAGATTGTGATCCTACCACTGATGTCCTGGTTGTTCTTTATCTGGTTAATCTTTATTGATTTACAATCACGTCTTCGTATTCAAGGAACATGACAACCTTTGTTGTTAAAACAATGTGTGCAAAACAAGCAAGTCATTGTTTGGAAAAACTTAAAAACTCATAGCTACGGAGAGACCGCTTGAGAGGTTGTGCCCTGTTCAACCAGTTATTATTAAAGTCCACCGGTTGGTATATAATCAAAACTTTGAGCTATATGGCAGAAGGCATGTGATGATTCCTTTTTATTTTTTGTGCGTGTTTGTTTGTAGTGTGTTTGCAGATTTTGAATGTAATTTTACTTTGCTCCAATGTAATTTCTGAATTAATATACTTAAAATATCATCCAATCATTATCTTCCACTTATTTCTATACTAGGTTTTGGGGGGGTGCATTCCCCATCTAGGGAAGAATGCTTCAGGCTCTGGGCAGATCGCTGGGCACACACTCACACACTATATACAGTATATATAAGACTAGAACTGAGAAGCATAAAACTAATAGCTGTAAAGGGGGATCAAATTAGAATAAAATGTCACGTAATTGCAAAATGGGGCCAGTTTGTATTAAAATACATGGTCTTGGAATTCAAAGTAATTGTAAAGTTACTGCCTACTACATACTTTTTCATCTGATAACATTAAAAGATAAACTCGCAATATTTTCCACGATGGGTTTTCACTTTCCTTCATCTGAGCGATGGCTCAACTTCCATACAAATTCCAGACTTTCAATATCATACATCATTTACACAGATTTTAACTAGTGAAATTTGCTTCAGTGCTACAGAAAAGCATAATAAATATTGAATAATGAATTTGAATAATTATTATAAGTTGCTATAATATCTATAAGAATTGTGATCATTCAGTAAAATATGGTCCAGACTATCAGACATATTGAATATGACAATGAACTTCTAACTGAATTTATGCTCCCAGTTAGATAAGATTAGAACTGCTAGCTTTAAAATTATTCTAATGATTCTCACAGCACTTTACCCCCATCATTACCCCATCATTCCGTAACCACATGTAAGAACTTTGATCTCAGTTATCACACATGATGCCACTTCTTCTTTTAGGTTAAAGCTGCAGAAGCTAGCAGATCCCTTGTTAGTGTATACAGTGTGGTTGCTTTGGCAACAGTAGAAAGGTGATTTGAGTATTGAATTGACGCAACCATACAGCATGTGTAGTTTCCTGACTCACAAACAGCATGCACCTCATTTCCCTTGTCGTTTCAACTGCTTTCAGTGTGTGCTGTGAGTTGCATGCGTTCAGACAGAAGCAGAAACTGTGGTTTTATTCTTAGCTGCATTATTCAATATCTTATTCAGTCATCATTCACATGCAAAAATTATCTTCTTATAATGCACTACATTTTATGACATGATAATAAAGGTTATATAATAACTAATATGTTAAGATTTATTTAGAAATAAAGATATTACTTTATGATTTAATTGGCTATAAAAGATAAAAGGTAAATGTGATCATACCCAGGTCATACAGTATACCTGGAGTAATGACGGTTGTCCTTGAATTTGAATCCATGACTTTTATATTGGTAGCTCAACAACCTAACCACTAAGCTACCACACTCTTACAACTAAACTACCACACCCATGTTGGTTGTTGTAATGACCCTGATATCACAAAAAATATTTGAAAAAATTACTTAAAAAACAATTATTTAAATATGAATTACACTACAAAGGTTACCTTATTAATAAAATTAACAAAACTTTTTTTTTTTAAAGGCCAGAACCCTAATGTCACAACCAGACATCATCCACTTGCCATCTAATTTTCTATCCTGTATGCATCTTGTGTTACTTACTTTAAAGGGTTTGATGGTGATGACAGAAACTTGTGATTACAAAACACTGAGCTATTAGTGATGACAGAAGAGGCCAAACATGATGATAAATAATGATAAGCTGTTAGTGATGGTTTTGATGTAGCAACAGATGGAAACTTATTAATACTTAGAAATTACAGCATTGAAGAGATTATGTCTGTGTTCTTCTTTAACTATTTTTGCCGAATTTTCTTCTCTTGGCTCTTAAATACATTGATCAACACCGGTTGACTGCTATTTTATACACCTTGTGAATGTAATACCTGATAAAACAGCTTATTTTTATTGCTTATAGCTTAGTTTGTGTTAGTTTTCCTCTAATCCTTTTTGGTTGGTGGATTATTCTAATTACAGCAGTAACATATAGGAGCAATGCAGTTTATATTCCACAAATTCCAGCACCAACACACACTACCATACAAATATTCCATCAGTCTTACATTATATTATTAGAGAAACACACACCAACACACCACCAGCATGTCAGTTCCACTGCAGTGCAAAGGATCATCCATAACCTAAATAATAGAAGTCATGGCCATTTTTGGAGGTCCTGACTATTAGAAAACAGTGTAAAAGGGACTAACGATATACATGCATTGTACATCTATGTGGCATATGGAGCTGCTAAAATGGATCAGGATTGTAGAAACAAGATGTAGATGTATAAATAAATAATAAAGTGGCCTGTGTGTGTGCTATAGTCTGTAGCATGTCAGTGCCCTGTGTGTGATAAGCTTAACAAGAAATGATAAAAGCTAAAACTGTCTGGACTTTTTTCATTCATTATCTTCCGCTTATCCTCTATTAGGGTCGCGGTGGGGTTCCCCATGCCCATCCAGGGGAGAACGTCTCGGGCGCTGGGCAGACAGACCCAGGACAGGGCGCCAATCCATCGCTGGGCACACACTCACTCACACAGACACACTCTATAGGGGGCAATTTTGAGAATTCAATTAACTTGTTCCATGTTTTTGGACTGTGGGAGGAAACCGGAGAACCCGGAGGAAACCCCCCCCCCCCCCCCCCCCCCCCCCCCCCCCCCCCCCCCCCCCCCCCCCCCCCCCCCCCCCCCCCCCCCCCCCCCCCCCCCCCCCCCCCCCCCCCCCCCCCACTGTCTAGACTTAAATTATATTTATCTGCAGTATTGCAGATATTTCTTTTAAATGGAAATGAATGCCATAAATTTCTTCTTATAATATAACTGCGATGTGGGTGACGATCAGACATAGTGAAGCAGTATGATTTTCTTGTATCAAAACAACGCTGCTGTAGCTCTTCAGGTGATAGTGTGTGTTTGTTTTTACAGGAACCACTGTGTGGGTGTGTATGGGGGGAGGTCATGTAAAAGCAGTTGCTGCTCTGCATGCGTTTGCCTCATTTATGAACCCAAATATACTATTGTTCCATCTCTTGTTTGCTTTTCCAGCTGCTGTTTGTGTGAGTTTGAATTACCTGCAGCATTTAAGATGTATTTACAGTAAAGAAGTGATCACGCATAGGAACCTGTCGGCAGAGTTTAAAGGCACATCATCGTTTTATCAATAGTTTGATGCCTTGTATTTTAATGTTACATGAAACAGAAAATGATGAGGCTTGTGACTGTTCTGAGTAATGTGTATATTTAATATATGTTTTATTAATCTCTTTCAGAAGACAACAATGGTTACAATCATACTTTGGAGAGCAGGTCACTGCAACGTGGCAATTCAGAGGTAATGTGTCAAATTTTACTATTAACTCTGACAATATAAGTTGAAATTATATGCAAAGCCCTGAAATTAACACTTCTCCTAGACACTGGGATTAATTAAATGCTAATTTGAAGTCGGTCCTAATATCTGATTCAGTTTAACTAAATGGACACAAATTCCCACAAACACATTTAAATGCCTTATGGCAAATTTTCTCAGCTAGGATCAGGCTTTTGTATTGCAAAATTCTACTTTACATTGATGCCAGATATTACATTAAGTCTTCACACAATTTAAAACATGTAGTGTATGATTCCATGTTGTTCCTTTTATTTGAATTGAAGTGACTATCCACAGGAAAACATTTGAAGTTTCTGTTCCCTAAAATACTGTGATGCGAAAAGACTCAGCATCCGCACATTTTTTTTAAGTAACAGTGATAGGCACAAATTTAAGTTCAACACACTTGCAACACACCTCAACACACTTTTGTATCTCTGTATTTGACGGAAAAAAATATGTAAAAATAACTGCACACAAATTGTAATTATTAACTGATGCCCAGAAAACACAACAAGCTGTACTATAAATGGAAATAATAGATATTACAGGGGTGGAAAAAGCTACTCTCTTTGAAATATTCTTGTGGGATTTGAATTTCACACCTTCTATTACTCCTCCCTGATATGTGTAGGGCATTTCTTTGTGACCTCTTGTGACCTTTAAAAGAACCTCGTACTCACCTGCAGAGTGATGTCACTTGAAATGCATATGGTTTAATCATAAATAAAAATATATATTTTTGCAGACACATTTTTATCCAAAGTGACATACAAGTATCCAAACTCATTATTAACCATGTAAATATATTCATTTTGCAGCAATCATAAATAAAATATCATCCCACAAAACCCTAAAATAAACTGCATAAAGGATCTGTAATTATGTTATGTGCAATTGTCAAACAACTTTGATGTGAGAGGATAACACACTAAAGGGCTCTGAACCCAAATGTGTGAGAAAGAACACCACAATACACAAATTAAGTTAACCTAGCTATCAGTGTGTCCCTGCTGACCGGGGTTAGCCTACCTTCTTACTGGCCAATTCTGCAGAAAGCAATGCCCGTAATGGAAAACATTGTGTAAATGCCAGGAGGACAGGAGCATGGGATCTTACAATGCACTTTTTTGCCATCTACTGACAAGCAAGCCTACTGTCTTCATTGCACATCTTTCCTGGATTATGTGGGCAACTAGCCATGGTCTGATGCACGTGCTTAAAGCAGCCCACAACAGATTTGATCTAAAGCCAAGCACTACGTCATGAGTAAGCAAAAGCCCCAGAACTGCTGACATTAACCGATGTAAATGTGTTGTGATCTAGTGGCTAGCACTGTGCGCCATGCACTTAAATACGCTAGGTGCTGGATCAATAATCGACAGCACGTGTGGACACACCTTATGTCTAATTTCCTCATGGTTAGGCCACAACCACAGGATGGAGCGATACAAATGGACTTAACTTATATATAAATATATATATATATTAAGAAAAGACAGTTAAGCCTTAATTATAACTAATGTGCCTCCTATCACTACACAAGATGTAAAAATTATTAAAAAATGTTCTAAACCATTTAAGCATCATGAAGTTTGTATATTTTTGTGTCGGCCAACTGATTAACAAGTAACTCATTAATCATACAGCTGTAATATACAGTAAGTAGTATTCATAATTGTTTTAAAAGTAAGATAAATATATATTGCGAAATCTGTCATGTGTAGGATGTCTGAGAGCCAGTATACATCATGAGTTGCTTTACCACCGTCACTGTCATGCAAATGAAGCTTTCTCCTAAACTCGCCTCTTATTTCCATAGGGAAATTGTTGTGGCCTTTAGTTTCATTTTCAAAAACATAGTGATCTAATCTATGCTGAAACAATTGTACACAAAAGTGGCTGTGTTACTGCAATTAATATGACAACCATAATAGTGTGGATCATCACAACAGGGCAGATATTTACAACCTCTTTTGCTTTTTGTAATCGATCATGGTGGTTACACTTTTAGTTGGCTTTATATGCCACAGCTTCACATAATTACCAGTCTTTCAGTAATGCTGATAGATAAATATCCTGACCCTGGATGCACAAGCAAACATAACCCCCCCCCACACACACACACACACTCCCTGCATAGAAAAGAGAGATAATTACACACATTAATGTATGGCAGGTGTTTCTATTTACCTGCTCTGACTTTCGTCCCAGCCTTCCATTCACATACACTGTCCAATCATGTTCTCGCACCACACTTTTATACAACCATTCAGCAGGGTCATTTGTTTAGGTCATAAAATACATAGATAAATAGATTATTTACCAAAGATTTGAATGAATTTGTTCATTTAATTATCATTATATTAGATTAATTATTATTATTATAAAAGTTTTGTTATTCCCCTCTTTGGAACTTGCTATGTTATGCTCTACTTTGTGTGACTGAATCTCTTCATCCTGCTGATCACTTCCACAATTCCTCAGCCCACAATCTCAATGTAATGAAGTGTAACAGAAGCTGCCACAGTTGATGCCATGCAGAAAGTAAATAGCCATGTGAATAATGTGGGACAAGTGTGTTAAACACAGGTGCATTGATGTATAATTTGATGTTAAGTAGATGCATTGACACAGAACAGACCTATCTACATAACACATATGTATATTTAGGTTGGTTTGTACTACTTTATCTTTCTAACCTCATTTATAATCTTTTAGTGCTCTGTTTAAGTATTTCATGCTTTCTCACACTTTCTTTCTGCTAATTCCTACGTTTGCTTGTCCCTTATTCTTACTGTGCTTTTCATTCCTGTAGTCTGTAGCAAGTCTTTGTTCAGAGCTCGCTGACTCAATGTCCAAGGGTTCCTCTCGTTCCTCAGTGTGTGTATGTAAACAGTGTGAGGAACAACAAACTGAGCCTGTTCAGCATCCTGCCAGTCCTGCTGGGGTAAGCAGAGAGCACATGCAGTTTTCTGCCCATGGTATTTTTCCAGATATTAAGGAGATAGGAGATTGCTGAATGTTATTGTCACTAAGCAGTAGCTTTCTGTATTCAGTTAGGCTGTGTTCACTCTAATGTACTGAGGTCTGATCACTCTAAAATTATGGTCTTGTGCTTGCTGATGTGATGTAGCAGGTGTTACTGATCAGCCTTCAACTTTAAGCATATAAATGTGAAATTCTTATCTTTTACTTATAATTGCGTTAATCAGGGGGAAAAAAACATAGCGGAACTGGATTAGATAAATTAATGATTACAAAACATTAAAGAAACATTTTAGATGCTTTAACCTAAAAAGTTTATCATAGTTTGTAAACTCTTGAACATTTTAAGCTGTAGTTCAGTGTGTTGATGTGGTATCAGTTTGTGGTTGCAGTGCCACTCATGTCAACTGTTATGCTCTGTGTTTTTAAAACCCTTATGAATGGTAGTGTAGTGTAAAAGTGTAGAATACACTTAAATTTCAAAGGGTAACATACAGAATTAATGTTTTAATCCCAACCAAATACATACAAAGATTATTCTTTAATGTACATGATTATCTGGACTTTTTGTGCTTTTTGTATATGAGGCCTCAGTAAATTCCTGTTTCCCCTATGTCATGTTAAAATATTTTGCACATACATGGGCGAAAACCTTCAGTATCTGCTTTTGTTGTATGACTGTACAAATGATGCTGACACAAACTTAATACCACCCCCAGTGGGTTTTATTGTGAAAGTAATGTGCAGCTACATCGGTGACTCTCTGACACGGATCTGTGATCACAGGAAATGACAGCTGGCTTGTGTGAAGTGTCTATATATACTCATTGGCTGGCTCACATGCAGTCCAACCCTCTTCAGGCAACTGAGTAGAATAGCATGACAAATACTGAGGGAAGTAAAATTTTGTGATTGATGTGAACACCGACTAAAAATTAAATCATTAATCATTAGGTGTGTGTGAAACATGTTCTCTCACAATCACCTGGTGTTTGCACCTAAACAAAGATTTTGAAATTGTGTTGTAGTGTAGTTATATGTGTACAAGCGCATTGGAGTTTTGTTATTTATATTGTGTACTTTTTTACACTTTGGTTCCTTCACAGATCTGGAGAAGGCGAGCTTTGTTTCTAAAGTATCGTTCTAGGGTACGCCACGGTAAAGTGGGGTGAATTGAGTTTGGCCTGTGTGTGTCAAAAATGGAGTGTGTAGTATTTGCCTTGTTTGCCTGTTGCATGAAGTGGAGATGTTATTTTTTTGTTGGTTTGTGCGATTTTACTAATTTAGTAAGAAATTCCTAAGCTTTGTATAGATATATTAGTAATTTGGGCTGTTTTATTTGGGACGCTTACATCAGTGTTTTTTTTGTCTTAGTGGCATGTACTTGATTATAATCTTGTATTTTATATCATTACTAGTGATCAGATATTTAGACGACAGAAGTGATATATATGGCCGATATATAAAGCCGATATTATCAGTTTTTATTGCAACTAATAAAATACAATAATAATAATAATAATAATAATAATAAGGGCGGCACGGTGGCTTAGTGGTTAGCACGTTCGCCTCTCAGCGCTAGGGATTCCCGGTTCGAATCCCCATCTGGGTGGAGTTTCCATGTTCTCCCCGTGTCTGCGTGGGTTTCCTCCGGGTTCTCCGGTTTCCTCCCACAGTCCAAAAACATGGATCAAGTTAATTGAATTCTCCAAATTGCCCCGTTTAGAGTGTGTCTGTGTGAGTGAGTGTGTGCCCAGCGATGGATTGGCGC
>JAFMOD010000928.1:11123-288623 GCA_019802435.1 Corydoras maculifer
AAATATGAACTAGCCGTAACCATATAAATTAAACTTTACATCTATGTTATGTTGTAAATTACTGATAGATGGATTAGCTGCTGATAGGGAAAAATTATAATACTGATTTTCCCTCTAATTGTATTGTTTGTAAATTAGGGTTAAGGAAAAACCTACCTCTAAAAACCCTTTTCATACAACTTTGAGAATCAGAATCTTTGTAAACTGGCCTGTAGAGTTTCAAAGGGTCAGACATGACTGAATGGATATTGTTGTATTTTCCTTGTTACAGATATATTATATAACACTATATATATATATATATATATATATATATATATATATATAAAACAGTTAAGATATTCTTCCCTGATCATTTTTTATAATGTACCTTCGTACAGCATTGTTTTGTATTTGTGAACAAAATAACCATTTACGGTAAATAAAAGTTCTCCTGTCATAATGTACCTTCTTGTAAAAGCTCAAATAGATCTTTTTGAAATGCATTGTTAAGTGAAAACTCAGTCTAAAGCCGTGTATGTTTATAAAAAGAAGACGTCATTGGTTTTTAAAGGACAATAAAACTGGAAGAAAGATAAAAACCAAATGTAAAATATTGTAGTTCAAAATGTGCCTTAAAGGAAATATGGTAAATTTGCACAGTCAATGTCACGTCCCATTTTAATAAACTCTAATTAACTTTCCAGTACACTGCATTAGACTTTTAAGTTGTTTCAGTGGAAGACATTTCAGGCCTGTGTCCTACTCTGAAGAGATGGGATCCTCCCCTGAGATAATATGCTTGCTGTGAACAGAAAACTGCAGTCTTTCATTGTACTGTATTTACTATATGTTTCCTATTTGAAGTGGTTTTTCTGTGGCAGTGTAAGGCGGGACATGAACTGTGCATTGCAGCTTCATGACATACAGATATATGGCTTTCTGTTTGATTTGAAAGCAGCATGTGGAAGGCATTTTGTAGTAATATTTTAGACTGCACTGACATGGCTCAACTATGGTCTGTGATCAACATGTGTGTTTCTCTAAATATATACCATTTCCCTAGTTATTTTCAAGAGGTAGAATTAAGGTTTGTTGTTATTAAACCATGGTCTGATGAGGAGTTAACAGCAGCGACATGTAAACCTGCAGTGTGTAATTAGGTGAAAAGAAACCAGTGGGGAAATGCAGTCAAAGCAAAGCACCCCTTGGCTCATGTTGGCACTCACTGAAGCTAATTAAAGCATTCGCTATACAAGAGCTGTGTATGAATACTGTCTTGTGACCCAATAATTACTAAAAACTGATAAATAGTGTCAGAGTTCAGCCAAAATAAAAATACATAAATTTAATTTGCAAGTGTATTCAACTGTAATGTTACATAAATGAATATAGATTACAGGTTCTAAAAAAGAAGACATAATCTGCATTAAACAGGATTAAAACAGATTAAACAGGACATTAATATTTTTGCAGTTGTGTGCAGTGAAATGTATGCCATTTGAAACATAACCATACTCAAACGTTGGTGTGGAGGGTGGAGTGATGTTTGCATGTGTGTTTTATTTTTTATTTATGTGGTTATGTCACATGGTTAATAGTAAGATCACATAAGTTTGAAGGCATCACTAAACCACATTGTCCTTAATGCAAAACATGTATCCAATAATGTACAAATAAATTGTTAGTACAGTAGCAATATGGCTTGCTTATTAATTAATTAATGTATAAATTACGATAATTAGATTTATTATTGGTGGCACGGTGGCTTAGTGGTTAGCACATTCGCCTCTCAGCGCTAGGGATTCCTGGTTTGAATCCTCATCTGGGTGGAGTTTCCATGTTCTCCCCGTGTCTGCGTGGGTTTTCTCCGGGTTCTCTGGTTTCCTCCCACAGTCCAAAAACATGGATCAAGTCAATTGAGTTCTCCAAATTGCCCCCTATAGAGTGTGTTTGTGTGAGTGAGTGTGTAACATAACTGTCCCAATTCAAAAGAAAACAACGAACCTCTGCATTTGGATACAACGAAGAAGTCAAATTAAGGAAAGGAGATGAATCAGAAAAGGCTAACATCAAAGGAGACAGATCAGGAAAGAACATGCTAATCAACATGAAAAGATAAAGGGAATGCCAAAGAAGACATCAGGAAAAGGATATGTCAAAAATAACAAATCTGAGAATGCAGACAAATCAGGAAAAGTTCCATTACGAATGTTTCCTGAGAAGAATATGTTGAAGTAAACTGGGAATATATACCCTGATGGAGACCTTTCAGAAAAGGATTCTATAAAGACTCAGTCAGAAAATGTAAATGGTTGCCCAAACAATATAAAAATTATAAACCTGCATTTTAAAACTGAAAAAAAAAAATTTTTTGAAAGTCCTACTATTTAAGCTATACTTTAAAAATAAAAATGCATTAGTGTGGATGTAGCCCAAACAGTCTGCTCTGTATCACTCTGATTAAGCAGCTTTAATAGGATCTCTGCAACGCTCATTTCTCCCTCCCGGCTGAAATCAGATCATCTGGGTTGTGGCTGATGGGTTGTGCTCTACCAGCTTGCTGATGTCATCACAGACAGCACCCCCTCCCTCCCCTATTCGGATGACGGGGCAAGCATGAGCATGCACTAGAAATGCATATCCATTTGTAGGGGATGCAGCAGGCATGTGTGTGACTCTGGTCTGTTTGGGTGCGTGGTCTATGTAGGAGACAGATCCTTTATGGTAGGATAAGACAGTAACTCAGAAAAGATTTGATGGTTTTTAGATAATGTGCTGGATTGTGGATGAGACCATGGAGGTAAAGTGCCCTTTAATATTTTCCTCCTCCCTCTTCCACCCGTCTTCTGTGTATCTTAAAAATTAGATCATTGCTGGAACTGATTTGGCAGCTGATTGCTTTAGGGCAATGAAGCACTTGTGGATAGTGAGTAAAACACTAAAGGAAATGAGTATGTCTGTGTTGTGTAACTGATTCCTTGGAAAGGAATGTGGGACTTCCTGCTAAATATATCTAGTAAAGAGAAATCTGCTGTACCCATTGTATATTTTACAAACTTCAAAAAATAGATATTTAAAAGCACAAGCTGGAGCTTTTTGCAATAGGCAGATTTTTCCTGTCTTTTTATTATGTGTACTTTTAAAAACCAAGAACTGTGAGACATTCAGACTCTGCATTTTTAGCTCTGGCTGTTTGTATGGAACAATTATCTGGTATTTATAGTCCTTGAGAAACAGCTGCACCACCATTTACCAGATCCCTCCCTTCTGTAGCCCTTGGAATAAACAGACTGCTTTGCAATTTCACCTCGTTTCATATTAAGAGTCTTACAATAGACATGAAGAATTTTATAAGTAGTTTTTAAACCGACAGACACCTTGCTAAATTTTCTTATAATCAAAGTAGTGGGTTGAGTCGTGTCACACTGAATGCAAATTTCAAAGATATTGAAATATTTTATTTCATAAATTTAGAATCATAGTTCAATGCCACACACTTATACAATATTTTAAAAATTGCACATTATTTCTGTTCTGCTTAAAGTAATATTAATGACACATAGCCCATTACAAAAATGATTAAAAATTCCACTGCCTCAAAAGCATGTGGATTTCAGGTTAGGAGTTAAGAGACAGGTAGCATGCTTGAAATAAACTTAAAACATTTAGCTTCATTCATTAACACCAAACTCAAATGCATTCTAACTCATGGCATGTGTGTGACTCAGCAGCTTGAGACCGCTGAAAAATTAGTACACAAATGCTTCACAGGTGAGAGTCCTTACCATTCGGGTTCACCAGCTCCACCTCTCATTTCCAATTAGCATCTGATGACACTGCTGCTACCGCCTTCATCCTTATTGCAACTTACCATGTATCTGTTCTAGTATGTCTATGGTATAGATACACAATGCAGGTATCTATACCTAATTATTTCACAAGTTTGATGTGATAAAATTAGTGACTTTTACAAAGCTCTCATCCTAATCCAATTGCTTCTTTTGGAATTAATTGGAATGTGGTCTGTGAGTCTTCTTTTTTAATATAAATGTTGGATTTCACTAATTGTCCTTTAACTTTATGATTATAAATGTTCTTGTAATAGGATACATATGTTTACTGTGCATAAAAATTAAATTATGTAAATAATCTTCTCTATATTTACATATGATCGCTGCCTGGTTGGTTGACAACTGCTTAAATGATTAACGTTAAGACCATTTTAGGCCACTGTGCTGCTTATCTCTTTCTCTCTCGTGCACACAAAATGCTTTATTTTTTAACTGACATCTACTACTAATGGCCTGTGGAGTTTATCCAAATGGGTAAACAAGAAACAAACATAAGGGTACCAGCCAGGACATGTTTCTTGAGAGACATTTTTGGCATTGTATGTCTGCATCATTTTAGAGATCACATTTCACTCTGTATTTATGGAAAATTAGGCTTGTCAACAGAACATTTTTAGTTCATAAATATAGGGCTGGCGCTATTTGGATGTATAGTAAAGATTTGTTCAGGCCACTGAAGTTCCTTAAAACAAAAATACTTGTTTTTATAAAAGTTACTTCATGCTAATGAAACAGTAGTGGAACAGCATATGGCATTTTTCTAAACTGTGCATATTATGCTATAATGTGTATAGCAGTAAGCTAATAAAGTGTTCTTCAAGAAGCTATTTGTTTGCATAGCTTAGCACTGGGTTGTTATTCAGTAAAAGACAATTGAGATTCTTTTATTAGACAGACAAAATAATTTGACAAAATGATTATGTTAATGTATCAATTGTAAAATATTAATCACAATTCAAACTGATATTTTAAATATATTTTTGATTGAACAATAGTAGCCATAGTTTTTCTATTTCTTATTTTATTACTGTTTGCTTACTGTGTACAATTATTGAAGTATATGTATACTAATCTTTGTGTGTGTATGTGCTTGCAGGTGGATAAGCAAAATCAGAGCAAGGACTCCGTGTACTTCAGGGATGGAGTTCGACAAATAGATTTCGTTTTGTCCTATGTTGAAGATAAAGATGATAGGAAACTGGTGAGTTTTGGTTACTTTTATCTACAAAAAGAGTATTATCAGTCTACATACATACAATTTTATGTTTTTTCAGCTGTTCCTAAAAGAAGGTCGCCACAATGGATTTTTACAGATTTTTGATCCTCAGTTTTGGTTGTGTTGTATGACCATGAACTTGAATATAATGATAAAATAAAATCTTATTGTCTATATACCTATCACTGTAAAAAGATGTAAACAGTCAAATGTTTCTGGTTAATGTTATAGTGGGTTATATTATTAGGTTCCAGGTAGGGCTTTGGGATTTTTGATTTCCACTTATAGTCCAAAATAAGATTGTAGATTAATAACAAAAAATGTTGAATTGCTTCTAGTAATTTATTTATGCATGAATATGTTTAATAGGGGCGGCACGGTGGCTTAGTGGTTAGCACATTCGCCTCTCAGCGCTAGGGATTCCCGGTTCGAATCCCCATCTGGGTGGAGTTTCCATGTTCTCCCCGTGTCTGCGTGGGTTTCCTCCGGGTTCTCCGGTTTCCTCCCACAGTCCAAAAACATGGATCAGGTTAATTGAATTCTCAAAATTGCCCAATTTAGAGTGTGTATGTGTGAGTGAGTGTGTGCCCAGCGATGGATTGGCGCCCTGTCCTGGGTCTATCTGCCCAGCGCCCAAGACGTTCTCCCCTGGATGGGCATGGGGAACCCCACCGCGACCCTAATAGAGGATAAGCGGAAGATAATGAATGAATGAATGAATGTTTAATAGGCTCACATTCTGTCATGGATAAAAATAAGTTAATGAGACTGAAAAATAAGACATTGATATGAACTGCTAAAAAAGGCCATGTTATGATAACGCAATTTTTTTTTTCCACATTAAAAATTATATGGAGTGTAGGTGTTTATCAGCTATTGTGTTGGCTAATATTTTTCACAGTGATCAGAAGTATTTCAGGATCTCATTCTACCCACAGTGTGACTATGTTGAAACATCAGATGGCTAGAACCTGTCTGTTAACAAGCTCTGGCACTTGGGTGAAATTATGTTCACACGTTTGTGTCACATAGAAACATGACAATGTCTGAACACGTTACGAAATTATACAGTCAAGACTATCAAAACAAATAATACAGAACCTGAGACATCCGAATATTTAACATCTTGGTTTCAAAACAGGTATAAATGTCCTTGTAATCCGTAGATTTAAATATCGGCTTTATTCAATCTCTCTACAGACAACATGGTTTAAATTATATGTCCTTTTCTTATGTTGCTTAATATAGTTGCACTGTAGTAATGACAACCTGCTTCTACTTCTCATGTGAAGTCACTTGAGACTAAATTTATTTGTCTCTTCATTATAAATGATAACAGGAAAGAAGGAAGCAGTATGAGGCTAACCTGGTAAAGGCGGGGCTACAGTTGGAGCTTGAAGACAAATCTGTGAGTCACATCTCTTACATGGTGCATTACATCTATATAAAAAAAGCATTTGCTAAATAATTGCAGAATTAATTTGTTTTTATAGACCATATGGACAAAAAAACAATACTTCTTTTATTCCCATTTGAAAAAGTTAAGTTCTTAGCCGTAAATGCTTTTACAATTGTATGCTTTCAACTTTGTTGGAAAAGTCGCAAACTGTAATATCAAAAAAAAAAAAAAATAGAATGTCATACAGGTGTTGTAGGTGTAATGTATAGGTGTTCCAGTACTTTTACATGTAGTGTAACTGTGTGTAGGACATTTAGATTGTTTTATCGCAGAAACCTAATTTTGAAACATGCACACAAACATATACGCACTGGTTATGTATGTGGGTTTCATATGAACAATGTTGACATTAACTGTTTTTCAGTGTCTCTTTCATTATTTGGTTTGCCATATGAAAAGCTTACTTTCTAACCATTCCTCCTGGCTCATAGGTATCAGAGCTCTGTGTATTCGATAGAGAAATCAGCTTTAAAAACATTATGTTGATGCTTTTCAATATTCAGTCATCTGTGATTCCTGACTTTTAACAATCTTTCTCTTTTACATTTTCCAAATCGTATTTTCAGGAGTCCGAGGATGGAAAGACATATTTTTTAAAGATTCATGCTCCATGGGATGTGCTGGCTGCTTATGCTGATGTTTTAAAGATAAAAGTGCCTTTCAAAGTCAATGATATTCCTGAGAACCGAGAGATACCTGCCGCATGGCTCTTCACGCCTTTGCGTCTGCCTGATGAAGTCATGAACCCTGAACCAGACTACTTTACTGCTCCATTTAACAACAACAAAATGGACTTCTTCCTTATTGAAAACAAAGAGTCCTTCTTTCCCAACTCTACACGTAACAGAATTGTAAGAACTTCATTACACTAAGCATATAAGTCATATATACATGTAATCATTTTTGATGCCTCTGTACAAACTTGATGGTTGGGATCAGATTAAGGGGTCAGCACCTTTGAAGCATTGATGATTAATGGCTTTGCATATTTTCAACTTTGATAGACTTGGGGTTTGAACACGCAGATTTTAGTTTAATAACTGAACATCTTGGAAAATCAGTATATTGATTGTAGTGGGAGCCATTAGTTGTTGCTATTCAGTATAAATTTAGAATGAGACTGATAAGTGATTTACTGATTTTTGGGTTATTTATCACCAGGTGTATTATATCCTGTCTCGCTGCCATTACCATAAAGATGACAAACTCAACAAAGACAAGCGTGGGATTAAACGTCTTCTAAATAACGGAACCTACACTTCAGCATTCCCTCTGCATGATGCAAGTTTTATTCTTCTTTTAATTATTGTCTGTGCTTTGTAAATGGGAAAAGTGTGGTTATTGTGTTTGAAATTCGTGTTATGTTTTGTAGTGCAGGTACTGGATAAAATCACGAGACCCGAACTGTGAAAGTGAGAGGTTTACCCTATACCAACACTGGGCTCGGTTTATCCAGTTCTACAAGGAGCAGCCGCTCAATGCCGTCCGGTAAGAGAAGGTTTTTTTTTTAAAGTTTAAACAAGTTTATCACCTGCGAACTGTGATGACGGTAAATGTTTTTCTGCCCTGTAGGAGATACTACGGAGAGAAGATTGGGATCTACTTTGCCTGGCTGGGATTTTACACAGAAATGCTGTTTTATGCTGCTCTAGTGGGACTTATCTGCTTCATCTATGGACTCGCAACTTATGATACTGAAGTTTGGAGGTAAGTAAAAAAGAAAAATCATCTTGTCGTATGCTTATTACAAATTTAGGCCAGTTGGGAAACAGATCTGAGTGTTGAGGCAGCGGAATAAGTGGAATAAGACAGCAATAGATTGTCCTCTTCAGAAGACTTTTTATATACCATTTTTGCACTTTGTTTTGAAGAGTTGTGTAACTACAAAGTAAAAAATCTCTCCAGCCACACCCTATTTTTTTATATGAATAATTTCATTCATCTTAATTTTATCTATTTTTTTTCAATTATAAATTCACAAATAAATCCACATATTTATTTTCAGTTATACAAAAGCTTCATTCATCTGTTTTTTTTTCTTTTCTTTTAAATGTAGTAAAAAAAAATTATATTATTTTATCTTTAGTGGTGTTCAATTCAAAACTAAAAAGACAGATCGTTATGTAAGATGTAAAAAATGAAAATTAATGTTCTGATGTTTTGTCATTTACAGTAAAGAAATCTGTAATGCTACGATTGGTGGAAATATTGTCATGTGCCCCCTCTGTGATAAGAAGTGTGGGTTTTGGAAACTTAACACTACATGCAACTCCACCTGGGTTAGTACTACTCAACCTTATACAGCCCCATCCCCTATTTACCGAATGTATTTAAATTTTCTTATAAGTATTTTGTATTTCAACAGCAATCACATCTCTTTGACAACACGGCAACAGTGTTTTTCGCTATATTCATGGGAATATGGGGTGAGTCCTCACCACTTCTGGTGTTCTTGCTTTTACATTGTGTTTAGACTCCCCCTAGTGTTAGCAGACAGTAATTGTCAAACATTCAAAAAGCTTGGTTAAAGTTCAATGCTTTTTTAGTGACGCTGTTTTTGGAGTTTTGGAAGCGGAGGCAAGCCAGGTTGGAGTATGAATGGGACCTGGTGGATTTAGAGGAGGAGCAGCAGCGGCTTCAACTCAGGCCAGAGTATGAAACCAAATGTACCAGCCGTCGACTCAACCAAGTGACACAGGTCATTGTTTTTTGTCATTTTGTGTTATGTGATGATGGTCAAATAAAGTTCTTAAAGTGAATTCAAACCACCACCCACACTTCTGCCTAGAGGTGGCCATCTAAGTGCTTTGCACTGAGGTTATAGAGGAAAATGTTGAGTCTGTCACATTAATATTTTCAGAACACAATGCATTTTGTTCTGTATACATTTTTCTTTCGTACATCACTTCATCTCAAGTTATCATTTTTAAATGTAAATTATTAGGATTTCTTTGCTAAATTATGGGACAGGATGGTGTAACCACCTTGTGGATTTCCTATGAGGTGTAGATTGGGGATCATAGCGATCTAAACACATGTCTTACTCTTCTCTTTAGGAGTTGGAGTGGATTCTAGACCAGACATTTGTTGATTCATTAAGCAGGCTTATGTTTTGGTCCACACTGGTCCTGTGGGTAAGACAAACCCAGGATCACAGGCGTTTGCTTTTAAGTGCATGTGTGTGAATTTGCATTTGAGGACATTTACACTATTTTCTCAAGTTCATGGACACTTTTCTGAAGTTTTTTAAAAATCCCTTTGTTTATAAATGTTTCCACAACACCAGATATAAGGTTTGAACGTCTTGAGTTGTTAAACGATGGCCCACATGGTGACAGTAAGGCAGGGCTGCAGTTCAACCTTCTTGTCAGAAGGTTAAAACTATATATTCTTGATTTTATACACTTTATACAAGATACACTTTATACAAGACTTAAAGAAACACGTTTAATAATTAAGACAAGTGTCTCTATATTTGTGTTTATATAGTGTATGTAGTTTAATTTCCCATACTCAATTTCAACATAGTGTTTTTTTTTGACTTGGTTTAAAGCTCTTCTTACCTGAAATACTAACATGTATGTTTCTGGATGTGTACTGATTATTCTGCTTGTTGCTAACTGATTTGCACTTGTTTGCTGTGTAGGAGTTTGAGCCTTACTTACCTGCAACCAGCAAGTGTGCACGTGCTGTAATTTCTGGGGCTACTGTCTTGTTTTGGGTAAGTATTAATGTGTGTGTGTTTAATGTAAATATATATGACATCCAATGTTGTGTGCAATATATATTTGCATGCTTGATTAATGTTGCCATGATGACTGTGTTATAATGCTGTTTTATTAAAAGCACTTGTTTGTAATTCAGTCATTATTTTAGAATTCATGAAAATTATAGAACCGTTTTATGTTGCAGTAAGTGAAACTGATTAACTTTTGTAATTTGCTTTTTGTTGGTAGATCTCTTTAATCATAGCGTGCATTATTGGAGTGATCGCATATCGTCTGGCTGTATTTGCTGCTTTGGCGAGTGCTATGAAGGACAGTCCTACAAACAAGCTGGAGTTTGTGGGTCCGCTCATCACCCCTCAGCTGGCCACCTCTGTCACAGCCTCCTGTATAAACTTTGTCATTATCATGATACTGAACTTCCTGTATGAGCGGGTGGCTATCTGGATTACAGACATGGGTAAGTTTAATTGGTTATGAATCCTGTCGTCTCATTTAAACAAGTGGGAGTCAACTTTTACACTTCAAGATGATTTAAAAAAAAAAAACCTTTTCTAAATACTTGATTTTTTTACATCACTTTGCTTCATGAGTTGTTAAATGTGATCAAATTTTTTTTTCCTCTTGGTTTCAATTCACAGAAATTCCTAAAACACACGTGGAGTATGAGAACAAACTGACAGTCAAGATGTTTCTTTTCCAGTTTGTTAACTACTATTCCTCCTGTTTCTACGTCGCGTTCTTTAAAGGAAAGTTTGTGGGCTATCCAGCCGAATACGGCTACATGTTTACAGAAGCCAGTGGACTGAGGAATGAAGAGGTATTTTACAGCTGCAGCAAATTTCATTTGCGTTTTTGCTGATGAATTCAGCATTTTTGAAAAATCATAGTCAACTGCCTTGTTCAAACATTGGGTTTCTTGAAGCTGGAAATGCAGTATAAGATTTTTTTTCAAAATGTTGTGTAAATGAAGCACACAATGTATTCTGCATTTAAATATGTTATCTCAAACATTTTATCATAAAAAGCTTTACTAATACATGTTATTTGAATAGTGTTTAGTGCTACAATGACAGGTGTGTCAGTTACACTTGCTATATTTACCATTTGCCACATATAACCTTTCTTTCTTTTCCAGTCTTTTACTGTTTTTGTACTATTTACAAACTATACAACAAAGCTGACGAATCACTGTCTGACCAATAGTATGCATACTTCCAGTGCTATATGATTTATGGAATATTTTTGTCCACATAATAAAATGCAGTGAATAGTTAATATTACCTATATTTTAAAAATGTGTAAATTGTTGTACTTTATATTGTTTACATTTTTATTGTAGTGTGACCCAGGTGGTTGTTTGATTGAGCTGACCACACAGTTGGTAATAGTAATGGCTGGTAAGCAGGTATGGGGAAACATCCAAGAGGCTTTGGTTCCGTAAGTATTTGTTGATTCCATTAACTAAAATTTAAAACTGATATATCCAACAGTCAACTTTACATGAATGGGGTATTGATTAATTTAATAATTTCCTTCCTCTTACTACTACTACTGTAAAATTTCACAATTTGCATTTCATCCCATTTTATTATGAATAAGGCTTCTAGTAAATAAATACATGCATATCAATGCCTGATAAAATCTTAGTCCTGCTTGCTTGTTCAGCTTAGTTTAAGATTTTACACAGAATTTAACAGTTAAATTATATTTACTTTTAGTCATTTTGCAATTGCAAGATATTTAGGTGAAAAAATAACACAACACAACTTGTATAACAGGACATGTATGTGACTGGGCACATCTCTGAATTTCAAATATGTAATAATTTCTAATGTTACTGGCAGAAGTTTATTTATTAAATTGTCTCATATGTGCTTGTGTAAATGTAGCTGGCTTCAAAACTGGTGGAGCAGCAGAAATGCTCGCAAACATCCAGAGTCTCTATACAGTCGCTGGGAGCAGGACTATGACCTGCAGAACTTCAGCCAGTTTGGCCTATTCTATGAATATCTGGAAATGGGTGCGTTTATAAACATCAGTGTTGATTTTTCCCGTTTCTGGTGGTCAAAATCTGCAGTATATGATTGAGCAGATAGAGGGCACTGTTGCATTACACTAACTTTTTTCATTTTACTCTTGTAAAGTGATCCAGTTTGGTTTCATCACTCTTTTCGTGGCCTCCTTTCCACTTGCTCCACTGTTGGCTCTAATGAACAACATTCTTGAGGTGCGCGTGGATGCATGGAAGCTAACCACTCAGTTCCGCAGACCAGTTGCATCTAAAGCTCATAGCATCGGCGCCTGGGAGGAGATTCTTAATATGATTGCCATCCTTTCAGTGGTAACCAATGTAAGTCAGCTGAGCCACTGTTACTGTTTTTTTTTTTTTTGGGCAATGGATTGTTGTCGATCAGTAAAATGAACAGCTGTAATTGTGGAATATTTATTTGATGGTTTAATAGCAGCTTTTAAAATAAAGAAATAATGTAGACCAGGGACATCCAGATTTAAAAAAATGTATAAGAATATCTTATGGCATCTAAATTTGATGCTTCTACAGTAAGTAATGTACTGCTGCCCCATTCTGGTAAAGGGAAGAATTGCATCAAACTGACTGTGGTCCAAACATTTGCCATGACATCACATAACGTCAATAGAGAAAGTTTATATAGAATGAATTACATGAAGTCAACTCAAAATGTATTCAATCCATCTAACTTATCAGGACATAAATAAACTGTAATGCTTTCATTATCTTAAAAAATGCTTTTACAATTCTTTAATTAAAGACATATGCAAGTTAAAGGAAGTTAATAAAAATTGATTTTGTTTCCCCCATCAGGCCTTTATAGTGGCTTTTACCTCTGATATGATTCCTCGACTGGTGTATTTCTATGCATATTACCCAGGCAACGACCTCTCCATGGACGGCTATATCAACAACAGTCTATCTGTATTCAATATCTCACAGATTCCTCTGAAAAACTCACCTGAAGCAGGTGTAAATCCTGCATGGTTTAATGACACTGTGATAACTACATGCAGGTTGGTGTTTCTTTTTTTGTCTAAAATGAAAGAAACATATTCCACCCATACATATTCAACACCTAAAAACAAATATACAATCATATCAAAATTATCATTTTTATTAGGTTGTAATAATTAACAGCTCACCAATTTAATAGCTTATTTGTTTAATATTCCTAATTGCTGCACATTTTAAAGTACAGGAATGTGTTAAATGGTTCTCTATACTTTAACAACACTCTGCACAGTAAATAAATACACTAGCCTTATAATTAGTATGGGTTAATTTTGTACAATGTATAGTGCACTGTGTTCTTTATGTATTTGGCTTTGTAATGCTACAAAGCCTGTGTAATTATTGTAACACTATAAATACTTAAGTCATTTTTTTAAAGGGTTGGCATGTTGACGTTCTAAGATGTATTTCTGCCCTTCACAATTATACTGCGTTTTTTTTTTTCTGTTTGATGCTATCCTTTAATGGCCATTCTTGGTTGACTTCTTTTTTTTTTGACTAGTTCTTTCCGTTTACTGAATTGAATTTAGGTACAGAGATTACCGATACCCCCCTGGCCATCCGAATGAGTATAAGCACAATATGCAGTTCTGGCATATCCTAGCAGCAAAAATGGCTTTTATCATCATCATGGAGGTTTGTATTTGTATCTGCGTTCAGTTCTCCATAATCATCAGTTTATAGACTGTTACCAATTAGCAAAGTTTCTGTATCTTTTTCAGCATGTGGTCTACATGGTGAAATTCTTTGTGGCGTGGTTGATTCCTGATGTGCCTTCAGACGTGAAGGCTCGTCTGAAACGTGAGCGGTACCTGGTTCAGGAGTACTTGCATAACTACGAGGTGGAGAAACTAAAATTGCAGCTGCAACAGAATGATGGCTCATGCACCTGCCCTGAAATACCAAAAACAATAAAGCATGAGCTGTTATCAGAGTGCCTGACTTAGCAAAAATGCTCTTGGTGCCAGATTTTTTTAAAAATACACTTGTAATAAGATGGGAGCTGTTTATCACTCAACTACCAAAGCTTTGGCCACACATTGTTGTTTTTCTATGGAATGCATCCATGCATTTATTTCACAATTTCTTTATTAAGACCTTTATAAAATCATAATTACCAGGTAAGCACCAGTTTGCAGAATCTCAAAGACTCCCTGTGATGTTGGACCCAATCAAAGCTTTGTTTTCTTGTCATTATCTCTGATAATAATGTTTTGAGTTTTTACATAGTCTTTGTTTTTTTATTATTATTGACAGCTATCCTAGTATGTAATTTTATTTAAGAGGTTTTGTAGATTTGTACAAACTTCCATTTGTCTGACATTTATCATTTGCCCCAGATACCAAGCCAAGTACTTTTGTCATAATATATTTGGCTGTAATGAGCTGAGCATGTTAAAGTAGACAATAGAAATGCACAGTACAGAACTATAATTTATAAAAAATGACTCTTTTTAAAAGTGTATATTGGCTCTTGTGCAAATTTTTTTTTTGATACAGAGGACAAATGTGCTATTTTCCCCCCAAATGTTTATAAACATTTTTGATGTAGTTTATTGTATTGGCATTAAAGGAAACAATTTTTATTTGTGCCATTACACATATAAAGGCCACATTAATTAGATACAAAATAAACTTCATTAACGCATGCAGAAGATTGTTCCTTGTAGAGAATTAGTAAACTTATTTACTTAATGAAAATCAAAAATTCTAAGAAAGTTAACAACTCCATCTAATCCACCTGACATCAATAATTGTGCCACTGTCAACCTTAATATTACTTGAAACTGCATTGCAGCCTGATAATTAAAAGTGGATATACAATCGTTTCTAATGAATTCTCGGTGAGTGTATATACAGGTCACAGCAAAGTGAAGCTCACAACATTTGCTTTCAATCATGCAGTTTTAATCAATGTGCCACATCTGTTATCCATTTCTACTCGATCACTCTGTATATACAATCATGAGCACATGACCTGCAAAAATGTCACTTATGTTATTACCTTCTCCCATTGACTGTGTGCTAAGTATTATACATTTAACCTTTAAAAACATTGCAAAGTTTAGTTTTATGGCACTTGCGAGTAAATAGGATATCTTTTTTTTTTTTTTTTATTGTTTATAACAAGGTTAGGAAAGATTACTAGTCCTTTCCTTTCTGCCTTTTGAACTGTTCCAATTGTCAACAAATCTTTATTTATATGCAATAATCAAAAAACAGCCTTAAATGTTTTTGTGTTTAGACACATCTTCTTTCACTATGCAACATCTGAACCTTAAAATAGATGTCAGTGTTTAAGACTTTACATAGTGGACCTCTGAAGACCTGTTTACTGTAACATATGACCTGTAATTGCATGACATGCTCCTATCCCAAGAATGAATTCTTACAAATTAGTTTTTGTTTATTGATTGGTATACTTTATTAATCCCACAATTTAAAAGTTCCTAAATAGATTAGTTTTGAAGATTTCAGATGAGATGTTTTGCACAATTAAACATTTTATATGCAAACCTCAGTAGTGATGGTGGGCAAAATTATGGTCAAACCTTTAAGGAGACTTCTTTTAGGGTTTGGACTAAACTTAGGCTTAAGGCTGCATAGATTTTAATAAGAGGTGATGCAGCAGCTTGACTATTTCATTAAAACAGACAATGTTGTGTTTGGTGTCCAGGTACAAACAGGTAGTGTTTTTAAATCATGTAGTCCTGGTCTTAACCTTGTAGAATATGTATAGATGATTTAATTAAAAAAATTAATTTATATTAAAAAACTCTACAACACAGTTATATAGTAACAGTAAGTGCTTTTTTATTGTAAAGTTATTATATATAAGAACAAGTGCAGACCAAAATGCAATTAAGGGCAATGTCATGTAAAAAGTTAAACCTGTCATAGCGCTCAAGTGTAGAACCCATAGTACAATTTCATGAAGTACAATGTTTTTTTTTGCCTTTATTCCAGTAAGGGAAAGTCCAGCTGTAGTCATTGAGACACTGCAGGCGTCCCTTTTATTTTTACCCTTCTTTTCATTTTCTGTTTATTTTTCTGGGTGGAGGGGGGGGGGGAGTTGTAGGTGTCTAAATTTTGCACAAAGCACTTAATGAAGAAAGGGTTCGTTCTATTGTTAAAGCTGGTGTGTTTAATGTATTTACACTACACTGTCAGTGTTTTGATTTAATTTCTGAAGTCAAGGTGATTGTTTGGAAGCGTTTAGTTTATGTGAAATATGAATGCTTTGCCAACAACAAGCTTTTTTAAAGCATTGTAGTGAAGTATGATCTTAATGTGATTATCCTTTAACGTATATACCAATTTTGGAGACGTTCATCATACTGCGATTTAGAAATTAAGTTTTGATCATTCTCCAGCTTAATACTGATACACCACTGTGCTTTATTTGCAGAAATATGAAGGTTAAAATTAATCCTCAGGTTTTTTAGCTTGTCATGTTTTAATTTCTGATGATGTAGTTGTCCGTATTGTATCACAATTTTGCTTTTGTATCAAGAAAGAATAATGACCTATTCATTTAAAAATTGCTGTAGGAATAAAAGGCTATGACATTTGTTTCGGAGCACTGTGAGCCATACAGGCAGTTTACTGAAAATATTTACCTGTAAGTTTAGTATAGATTATGACTTCATATCTAAATGCAATCCAAAGCTTTGGGTTTAAACCATTTCTGTATTTATTATGTATGTGCCTTCTTATGACTTGCTGCTTTGTGTAAGAATTCTTGTTCATGGAATTATTAGAATTCTATTCCTCAATCATTACACCTATGGATCTACATACCTAAATAAATATGATTTTAAATACATTATAATATGTTTTCACGTCTTATTATTTTGACATGTAAATATACTACATAGTTACTATGCCCATTGTAGTAAGAAAACCTGGCTTTGTGTTAAGTTTGTGATGTCTTGCAGTGCTATTTCAAGCTTTTATATGACCCTTAATTCAGTGCTCAATCTTTTAATAGAACGATTGTACAGTTTAACACCATTATTATTGAGTTTATTGTATTTAAGTTATATTTTTTTAGTGCTTAAATCACACTAATATCAGCATAAAAATTGCAATGTGTGTGAATGAACTAACAAACAAAGAACAGGACTCCAGTTTCTATGCAGTGGACATAGATTAATTCAGTATTAAAGGGACGCTAGCATAATATAGCATCATTGTACAACTATCACTTACATTATCTAAAATATGTAAGTGTAACAAATTTCAGATGCATTTGTGTTACTGAGTTTTTTTTAAATAAGTGAATTCTGTTGCAGTAACATGTACTATAAACCAATGTCTTGCTCAAGCCCTAAAAAATGCACTTTATTTAAACTATACTGCCTAAGGTAATTTTTTTTGCTTATTTTATTATATTGAGGATTATGCGGATGTCTTGGTGGCAATTTGTAAAAGCTTTCTAAAACGGCAGCATTCTCAAAAGCAGATGGTGTTGCTTGGTTAATATTTGCTTAGGGTTTATTTACTTGGTATCAAAGAACGCGTGAGTGGGAGGAAGGATGGAAACTCTTTCCCTCATCCTTTTGTCAGCCAGGCTGTGTCACAGCAGAAGGCTATGCGTTCAGACATGGACATTAATCATACAGTGGTGAGTATTATATATTTTCACAGATAAACATTTTATTGTAAAAGAAAATAAGTCTAAATAAAACAGTTGTTGGGGCAAATGTTTTTAAAGCATTTTTTACCACCACTTTTGGCAGACATAATTATAACAGCTTTTTTTTAACTGTAATGCTCTTAATGTCACTTTTTTTTTTTATTAAACCTTGAAACTTGAATAAGTTCTGCTCTGCATATGCTCTGGCAAATGATGATGATGCACCTGATACAGCAGTACTGTAGAAACATAGCTTTACATAGTATTTAATGAACAAAAGTTTATGAGCAACCTATTAATCATTCAAGTTTCTTTAAATAAGAAAATATCATAGGAAGCGGAAATATTTTGGACATATTATATGCTTTGAACCTTATGTTTGTGGAAGGTTGCATTATTATTCAGTTTCAAAGCTTAAATCATAAACACAAAGTATTAAGAAAGTTATTTTGTACATTGTGAGACTTCTCCCCCAACACCAGACTGTAAGATTAAATGGCCACAAAAATTTAAGGGGCATTTTAAGATTTTGGTTATATACTGTCTGATGTGGACAGCAACAGAGGCTTGTTCAACCAGCATGATTTTAAAGTTGTGAAACTGAATGTCCATCAAGCTCATGTATGTGTGATGATCAGGTGTGCCTACATTTGGTTATATACTGTAATGCAATGTGTCTTAATGAGCTGTGGTGTTGTTAATGACTTTTTAATCTTCTCATGATACAGGAATTTTATGAAGCCCTCTCCTGCAACATGATGTTTCCTGGTCAGGGTGCTATGCGAATCTTCCAGCTTTATCTGATGCCATGGATCTTCCTGGTCGTCCTGGTGTTTGGTGTGCCCCTTAACATTTTCTCCTTGTGGGTCTGCTCTCGTCGGCTGGCTCAAAGAAACCGCAGCAGTCTCTTTCTTCACAACCTGGCCCTGGCTGATATCTCCTGGCTGTTGGCCTTGCCGTTTATCGTGCAGTTTCACCTTTCTGGAATGGACTGGTCACTGGGGCAGTTCTTTTGCAAGCTCATCCGTATGCTATACCATAACTATTTCTATCTCAGCATCTTTTTTGTGACTTGCGTGAGTATTGACAGATACCTAGCCATCGTGCACCCTCTTCATTCTCCACTCCTGCTGACTCACCGACGTGCTGTTGCATTATGTATTGGTGTTTGGATAGCAGCCATTATAATGAGCATCCCCATGGCTCTTATGACCTACACCACACATTGTCAGAGCAACAACAAGACGGTGTGCACCATGTACATCTTTACAAGCACCATCCAATCTCAGAGCCTGCTCTACTCCCTGTGCTGCACCTGCATTGGCTTCATTTTTCCCTTAATAGTTTTGAGCTACTGTTACATGCGTATTGTATGCCAGCTGCGCACCTGTACTGACCCGCGCCTCAGAGGCTTGGCCTGTGAGCTTAGTGCTGCCATGGTCTTGTTTGGCTTTTTCTACTTGCCGTATCACGTGAGCAGGAACATGGCTATCGTAATGCCACCGCTGGCACCAGATGATCCATCAGTGTGGGAGGTTGCCAATTTAGTGTTTTGTTTAGAGATGTGTGTGTGTAGTCTGACTTCCTGCACCAACCCTTTGTTTAGTTGCTTCATTGGGAGGAGCCTGCGCAAGGAGTTATGGGTGGCTTTCACAAAGCTGTGGAAGAAGCAAAAAGTGCACCCTGAAACTGGCAGTAAGGGAGGAGGACAGTAGCAAAACTGGCACAGTGGAGAAGTCGGCCACAGCTTATATTTAATATGTGGCTTCTAATCACGTGGGTCCCAAATACCCTAATGGCACTAAATCTGGCTGCTACAGCACCAGCTTGTGGTGAAAATCGAAGTTCTGGCTATGTCTGATTTTTCTTCTTTCTTTTACATCCATACCTTTATTATTGCTTTCTGTTCTTTATTTCTCTTTTCATACTTTCTTTTCATTTTTACTGTTACCTGTACATATGTAACGAGAGTTATTTAATTAATCTGTTTTCCGGTTTTCTCAAGACTCTTTCTTGTCTTATTTTATTTCTATTTTTCTGTCCTTTCATTTAATTACTTTTTCTATGTCTTTTTTATATATCTTATGTTCTGTTATGCCTTGTTTTTACTGTCTTTGTCTTTTTTGCTATTTTGTTTCTTTCGATGATTCTTTTGTATCATTTTCAGTACTTATTGTCCTTACTTGTCTCACACTTTAAATTCTATCCAATTTTTCAAGCCCGCACACTTTACTTTTTTACTAAATGTATTACATGTCTCTTTCAACTGGTTTTATTTATCAGTTATCTGAATTTTTTTTACCATTCTTATTTAACAAATTAATTTGTCCCAAACCTTCATGCATTTTGTATCTTTTTATTTTATTTTTTTGTCATTTTCCTAACTCACTTACTTTTGTTCTTTTTTTATATTCTAATTCATTTACTATTATATGTATATATTATATATGTATATGGTCTGTGACATGTTTACCTTCCAGTTTTCATTTCTTCTTTCATTCTGTTCTGCTTTATTTCTATTCCCTCCTTCATTTGTTTGCTTTCCCTCTATTTCTTTTATAATTGTCTTTCCTATTATTGTTCATAATTTTTTTAATGATCATATATATTTTTGTACATTTTTATACACACATTAAATTAGTTTTTATTGGTTGTTATTAATATTTTAATAGTTTGGTTGATTATATGTATATTGTCTTCTTGTTGCTAGTAATTATTTTCCATCGTATTTTTCTTTATTCTTTATAGTTTTACAACATAAAAACAATCGAGCTGGTTCATTGTAATTCCGGAGTCTGCACACTCAGAAACAGCAGCAGTCACGACTGTAGACCTGCATCTCCCTTTGATGAGACTTACTGTCAGTGAAATCGCGTTGCCATGGAGCCGTCTTCCAGACTTCTGACGTGTCCCGACCCGCGGGAGTTTACTTAAAAACGAACCAATTTGTTGTTTAAAAACGTACATGAAATGAAACCTCGTTTGCGATGCTGTTTTGTGCTTATCTTAAAAAAAATAAACGCGTGTTCTTGTTACAGCTGTATAGCTAACAAGGTGGGAGTGAAAGAGTCTCGGGGGCGCGCAGGCAGAGGGAGCAGGCGCGCGCCCGGGTCGCACAGGTTTGCCGGGAGCGCAGCGCTTCAGCTTCAGCTTCAGCTCACAGCCTGAAGCTGCCGGCTACACGCTTCCCTCTGGAATATGTCGGATTGCTGAAAATATTGGTATCTGAAGGTTCGCCTTAGAGAAGTCATGGAGCAAAAGGGGCTCACTAATGCCAAACTTGAAGGTTTTACGACTGGAGACTGAGCGTGACCGCACGCAGGTGTAGGCGTTTTTACACCGATCCATCCTCAACGACGGATTTAACGAAAGAACAAGAGCGAGACCGCATCTGCTACAGGAGCTCCACCCGTTCCGTCCAACATCACAGGAATATGGATTTTAGTTGTTGAATCTAATAACGTGTTTTGGAAATGGAGACAGTAAAAGAGCGAGTTTTAAACCCTGGTAAGGCGGGATTGAAGAATTTGGCGGGGAAGACGCTTGCTCAAGTGCAGAGGTACAAGTGCATTGTTCAATATGCTACTCTATTTATATATATATATATATATATATATATATATATATATATATATATATATATATATATATATATATATATATAAGCGCTATTTGTGATTGTGAACGAAATGACACAAAATCAGGTAAAATATAAAAATCATAAGCATCATTTTCAAATAGTTTCGTTATTGTGACTCAACCTGAGTTTACACTTAGACTAGATTAAATTAATTCACTAAAGGATATCTCGTGTCTGGCCTGAATTATGTTTAATTAATGCACAATACAGCTTATGATTTGGCCGCAATAAGTAAATAATAATAAATACATTTGAAAATCTGTTCCTGTAAGCTGCTTTTGGCTCATTGGCTTTTTGGAAGTACAAAAATTGTTTAAACGAAATGTCTGTTTTGAATTCCGTACAAAAGTGTCAAAAAAAAGAAAGAAAGAAAGAAAGAAAGAAAGAAAGAAAAGAAATACTCCCGCATTCTTCCATATTTTCTCTTGAAACCACGTCCCTACAGTAGATTGGCTCTTTGTTCCTGGCTTATTACTAAAAGCTAATGGATTTTTCGTTTCATCACCTATTTAAGATTTTGATGCCCCCAAAATAAAACTCGATGCCATTTATTTAGGGAACTTATATTTATTAAAGCCCAATCAAAAATGGGGAAATCCCAAAGGCGTGGTGCTATTAATTATAAAGGCAGAATTAAATCGTTTATTCAAAGAACAATTATTTGAATGCATGTTTAAGTATATTCTATTTTTTTTTTGTTGGTTTTTTTTCACGAAATGATGCTGCAATGCGACGCAAACATTTACAGCATCACGACCTTCTTCTCCTCCTTCTAAAATCAGATGAACATTTTGTTCTCCATACTTAATGATAGGCGTCACCTTTATTTTCAGTCGGGTGAAGTTCATTTTTCTGGTGGCATCGGAATTTGTTGTAAAAGCAAGTTTCGCCCGCGCACGAGCTCTCAGTGCCTTTTTAAAGTCTGCACGTGTTTTTTTTCAGGGTTATAGAAAAGAAGCCGAAAACGGGGGAAGTGATCGAATTGACGGAAGATGGCCGCCCCAAAGAGCTGAGCGAGAAGAAGCCCCCTCTGTGTGACTGCTCGTGTTTCGGGTTGCCCCGCCGCTACATCATCGCCATCATGAGCGGCCTCGGATTCTGTATCTCCTTTGGGATCCGCTGCAATCTGGGAGTCGCTATCGTAGACATGGTCAATAACAGCACCATCCACCGCGGCGGCAAGATCATCATCAAAGAGGTGTGCCTAACAGACACGCCCACTCCAAATACCACGCCCCCTTTACTACTATTAAGGCCTAGTACACGCGTAGCCGGCTATCTGGAAAAACGAATCCATTTTTATGCGTTTAGGTCTTTTATCCTCATGAAAACCTAGTTTTACATCACCAAAACGATTATGCATGAAAACTCCGGACAAAGTGGAGATTTTGGAAAACTCAGTTTTTGTGTCAAACAATGGAAAATATGTCCCCGAGAGCTCTGACCTAAATTTTCTACTTCGTCCATTTAAGTCCTTCAGGAGGGCGTGACCTGCTTCTTCTGTGTGTGCGCCCCCTCCTGACAACAGTCTTTTTTCTCATGTGTACATTGACCAAAACCTCTCTATCTTCTAACCCATCTGGTCCACCTTTCTGCCCCCCTCCGGGGTATGAATTTATGACAGGTTCTTATAGACTGTCCTATTATTCAAAACTCTCCGCTGACCCTGCAACCGGACATTCATACTCTTTCCCATGTTTATTCATCAACTAGTCATTTTCTCTGTTCCCTGAACTATTCAACTCATCATGAGTTTTACTTTACATTATTACTTTTACTAAATTACTTAAAAGTATTATAAAAACCTAACAGTACTTGTAACAACGGCGTTTTAGGGACCCGAACGTCACCGTCTGCGAAAAATAATGCGACGTTATTTGCGTGTGTGCCCAGCGATGGATTGGCGCCCTGTCCTGGGTGTATCTGCCCAGCGCCCGAAACCTTCTTCCCTGGATGGGCATGAGGAACCCCATCGCGACCCTAATAGAGGATAAAGCGGGAGATAATGAATGAATGAATGAATTTGCGTGTGAAGAAAATGAATAGCAGTGTCGTGCCATTTCTCATGTTAATTAGTCAATTTTTGCTTGTTTCTATGTACAAGCCAAACTGTTACAATGCATTGATGGGCACAGGAGGAGGAGAACTTGGAGGTTGGGTGTTTTATGCCAACTCTTTCACCAAATACGCAGATATAATCATCGGTTTTGGATCAAACCTGGATGAATCATGTTTATTTTGAGGGGTTCTGTTTTGCCGACAGAATTTAGTTTCATGTTACACTGACATCTATGCGTTTGGCGTGTTTAAGACACCACTTAATGGCATACTTGCGCGGGTTCATGTGGATAATTATTTATTAATTTTTTTAAACCTCCCGTGTGTATGATATCATTTTTGAAAACGATATTTTTTTTATAAATATCCGGCAACGTGTCGACTAGGCCTAAGTCATTCAGCCCTTTCTTTGATCCTCAGGGCAGTTACGCCATAATTCGCCAAACGGAGACAACAGCTGGCACAAGAAAATAAATACCTTGAAACGTTTTGACCAAAATATTTTTTTGTTAAAATGCCTCCTTCAACTCCAAACCAAAGCCAAAGCTTAAGAAGAATGAAGTACCAAAACGTCTTAACATGTAGAGAAGACTATTTGGTGTGATGTTTGTTAAAAATATAATTTAAAAATCATCTTGGTGCTAAGATGGGCTAGTTTTTCATGCAGTCTAAATATGAATCCTTCAGCCTTTTTTTTTTCTTCTAGTTAACATATCCTATTGTTGATCCAAATACGTGACATCCTATTTTCAAACCTATTGCATCTCTTACCTTTTCTATGTTTGCTTCTTTAGAAAGCAAAGTTTAACTGGGATCCTGAGACAGTCGGGATGATACATGGCTCATTCTTTTGGGGTTATATCGTGACTCAGATTCCAGGAGGATACATCTCTTCCAGACTGGCTGCCAACAGGTATCATCTATTTCCATTGATTTAATTATGAGGAGAACTAAAACTGTAGGCTGCAGCACGACTTATTTAAAATACATTTAAATATACTGGCTTCTGTAAATGAAGGAAGAAAATCTCGAATTTTTAAATAGCTTAAAGTCATAAATATAAATAATATTAAATTAGAATTAAATAAAATGTAGAATATAAAAACTCTGAGACGAAACGAATAACCATACACATCGTAATAATATTGTGTTGGGTTAATATTGTTTTTGGGTGTTGCGGGGGGTGGGGGTAGTTGGTGGAGGTGTCTGTGTAGGGGGGGAGGGTAGTTGGTGGAGGTGTAGGGGGGAGGTACGGGGTGGGGGGCGGCGCACGTGCCTGTGCCGTGGCTTTAATTAGGTCTCGTGGGAAAGGCACGTCTTTTCTAATCCAGCCACATGGCAACCAAACCCAGCAGTGAACGCATTGTGAGCCTCCCAGACACGTTCAGTGACCAGGCAAAAAAAACAAACAGCTATCACTTTGATAAAATGCATGATTACAATACTATAGCTGGGGTCATAAAGGCATGTCCTATGTCCAATTAAAATGTCCTAACAACTGCCCTAGGTTTGCTTAATGATTATTTCTCCAAAAATAGTCACTAAAGAAATACTTGGTGTCCCTCAAAATAATTGAAATCATGTTTTTCTTTATTTTATAACATTTTTGGAACAGTATTTTATATAAAACAAGCTTTGAATAATTAGTTTTATTTGTTGATAAAATAATAATTTGTGGTCGAAATTTGCCTTGAAACATTGTCATTTCTCTAAAAATCAGTCAGTTGGATGTAATAATTACAGTTTATTTGTAGACTTTACCTGTTTATGTCTGTCTGTCAATCAGTTTGTTATCTATGTTAATATCCAAACCCTGTGGATCATGAAAAGTGTTGCAGGATAGCGTATTCTTGCTGACTTTTCATGCCATTGGCTGTTTGGACTTGTCTTACTGCAGACTGAGATTTGAACCATGAACTTAATAAAACATGAACACTGTCTTTAAAGCATTTGTGCTTTATGATGTGCTTCTTTTAGTGATAGAATTGCTTACATTTACATTTAGTCATTTAGCAGACTAATGCTTATAACAAATGCTTATAAGTATGTTATATAAAACACATTAATTTAGTAGAAAAACAAACTGTGGCATCCTCTAGCTGCTTTACAGGATCATTTCGTTCTTGTTTGAATCAAGATTTGTGAATTAAATTGTCCTAATCTTTTAAAGCCTGATGAAATGTGATCATGATCCTGATTTGATTTTCTTGTCCTTCATTTGCTTCAATTTGCAGGGTGTTTGGAGCAGCTATTGTGCTGACATCAACGCTCAACATGTTCATTCCCTCTGCAGCCCGCACACACTACGGCTGTGTCATATTCGTTAGGATCTTACAGGGTCTGGTGGAGGTAGGCAGTGCACTGTGGAGGATTGGTTATTGCACATTACCTCTCACGATACCAGATGGATGACTATAGATAGCACCGAAATAAAGCTGTCGAGCCTATGAAGGTGCAGTGTAGCTTCTTTGTTCTGACTGCACATTTGTAAATCTGTGGTCTCAAGCTCTACATTTAAAATTAAAGCAAACAAAGAAGGCACAAGCACATGCCCAAGCCCTGAGAGGGACTGATATATGACAGATTGCAAGACACCAAACAAAAGGGAGAGTGAGAGAAAAAGAGATAGCGAGAGAGAGATAGAAAAAGTACGAGAGACAGGGGGAAAGAGACCCAACAGCTGTCAGCCTTTCAGCACCCACAAGAAGGTCATATACCTGTACAGCCTTTGTCCTGTTCAGCCTAAAGGAAAATAGGATGGCGAGTCTGTTTTAATGGCTAAAAGCACAGTGAGAGTTTTAGTGTAACCACTGCAGTTCATGTTCAGTGTGTATCAAACGATTAGAGCAAATTAAACAAAGGTCTTACAGATCTGCTGTCCTTGCTAGCCCAAGCAATTTATGTCCATCAGTGACTGATTGCCTGTAAATTAGTAGCTAATGGAGATTTAATGAAAGTGTAAGTGTTTTATTGTAAAGCAGGCAGTTTAACTGAATTTGCATCTTCAGTCGATAAAGCATGCATATTAAAAGTTGGGTGCTTTTCATGACTTTAGGACTTCCAAAAAAAATATTTACTACTATTTACTACTACTATAGTTACTGTGAGTGAAATGGTAGTGTAATTAACTGTGAACTCTACTCTAAAAAATATACAGGGAGTAACATATCCTGCATGCCATGGCATCTGGAGCAAATGGGCGCCACCTCTAGAAAGAAGCCGCTTGGCAACTACCTCTTTTTGTGGTAAATATATATATAAGTTTTTCTTGTCAGTGTGTCCAACATGAGCCATTCCACTTATTAGTTTGTCTATAACTGACTCTCAGGTTCCTACGCTGGAGCTGTGGTAGCAATGCCTTTAGCTGGGATTCTTGTGCAGTATTCAGGCTGGTCCTCCGTCTTCTACATATACGGTAAGTTAATAAATGATCCATCCATCCATTATCTTCCGCCTTATCCTATATCAGGGTCGCGGGGGGGGGTTCCCCATGCCCATCCAGGGGAGAACGTTTCGGGCGCTGGGCAGATACACCCAGGACAGGGCGCCAATCTATCGCTGGGCGTTAATAAATCATTAAAATAGAATTAAGTCTTGCTGCAGCACATAGAAGTAATATAAATGGTATGAAAATATAAGAACACATCTCATTTTCCAATATCATTCTAAATTTGGAGGAATTTTAGTTCCATTTTTTGGGTAGTAAATGTTGTGGTGGTTTCAGGAAGATATATAATTGGATTTATTTTACTTCAATCACAAGAATACTAGTTTGGCAATAATGCCTAGAACATAAGCTTTGAGGCGTTGCTGTCATTGAGTACCCAAAGGTGCTGACTGGGTCTAGAATTGAATAAGACATAGTTAATATGTTTATTTTTTCCAAACTGTGATTACAAAGTTAAAGATAAATTATTATACAAATGTATGCTGTGACTAAAATACCAATGTTTTCGTGATTACAGATGGCAATGCATAATTTATCACTTAAGTGTGCTTCAGAATCTAATAGAGATACTTAATCTGCTTAATCTGTAAATCACTTGATTAATACTATATGTGCTGCCTGTCTGGTAACAACATATTTGGTATCTGTATGCTGTGGCAAAAATCTGACTGTGTTACATTTGTCATTGTAGTCATTTTATGGCTGCCGTAGCTAAAACTTATAAACAAAAGTGTGCAGACATATTTTTAGGTAATAGTTTCCTCTATTATCCTCTATAGGAAGCTTTGGTATTATCTGGTACATGTTTTGGATCCTTGTATCATATGAGAGCCCAGCAGAGCACCCCACTATTACAGATGAAGAAAGGCTTTACATAGAGGAGAGTATTGGGGAAGGAGCTCAACTGCTAGCGGCAACTGAGGTAAGTTCATAAAAAAGCAGTTGTCTCCTATAGCAGTTGTCTCCTATAGGTTGTCTCCTATAGCAGTGCAGATCAGTTATTATCAGAATGGTAATAATAACTTAATCCTTAGGACACTATGATGTTAGTTAAAATCTAGCTTTTTTGCTAGGATTAAGCAAAGTTGAAGGGTTAAGCGATTGGTTGTTACCTATTTTAAGTTGCTGAACCCACATGGTTCCACATAGTTGGCTCATTGAATGCATTTCACTTATATTAACTCATAAAAATCTAAAACTTTTGACTGTATTGTTGCAGAAATTTAAAACACCCTGGAGAAAGTTCTTTACCTCTATGCCCGTCTATGCAATCATCGTGGCCAACTTTTGCAGGAGCTGGACCTTCTACCTCCTGCTCATTAGCCAGCCTGCTTACTTTGAAGAAGTGTTTGGGTTTGAGATCAGTAAAGTGAGATACATTTCTTTCTTCATGAGAATAGCACCTTTCAATGGCATCAGTTTTAAATACATTTATAATGAATTTTAGAATGCTTTATCAAATAGGATAATTATGTATGTGTTTAAATAGGTTGAAAACAGGACTTTAAGCCTAAATTAGCATTGTATTTGTATTTTATTGTCTTTATTTGCACATTTACAGGACACAGTAATTCCACAACGGAAAAAAAGTTTTTTTTTTAACTACGAAAATTAAAAGAATACTGATTTAGTATTTGACATTGAATTTAAATAACCATACACTAAATGTAATAATACATTTGTAGCAGTGCAACTTCAGTTTTAAAAAAGACAGGGTTTTTTTTGTTAAGCTAAAATTAATGTCAAGTCCCTACTAATTAAATATATGTGCTTGTTATTTGTTTTCCTAAAATTTGAATTTTTGTGTTTGTCAGGTTGGGATGGTGTCTGCCCTGCCTCATCTTGTAATGACCATCATTGTCCCTATAGGAGGCCAACTCGCAGACTATTTGCGCTGCAGAAACATCCTATCTACCACCACTGTCAGAAAAATAATGAACTGTGGAGGTAAAAACAAGACTGTGTATACCCAAATATGTGTGTACATGTTATCTGGCCATAATGATCAGTACCTTCAATAACTGCTTGACATTGTGTCCAAATAACCTCTTTTTAAAGACATATTATTTTTAGAACCCTAAAAGAGGATTGTACACACACAGTGCTATTGAGCAGTTTGGATGCCTCTGCTTAAATGATGTGATGTGATTTATGATTCTGATAATAGTATATGTGTAATACTTAAAATGAATAATACAGATAACAGAAGAATACAGAAAACAGACCCACGTTTTGGCCAAAGTGTACCTTTGATTTGTGTTATTATAGGATTTGGAATGGAGGCCACTCTTCTGTTAGTAGTTGGCTACTCTCATAGTAAAGGTGTAGCCATCTCGTTTTTGGTGCTTGCAGTGGGATTCAGTGGTTTCGCAATATCGGGTAAGAGATCTGAACAGTTAAACTTTGTAAAATATTTTTTGAATATTCAAACTATTTTATTTTAATTAATTTACTAAAATGTGTCTTTTTTGCTTTTTTTTTTTTTTTACAAGGTTTTAATGTGAATCACTTGGACATTGCACCTAGATATGCCAGCATCCTGATGGGCATTTCCAATGGAGTGGGCACTCTGTCTGGCATGGTCTGCCCTCTCATAGTCGGTGCCATGACTAAAAACAAGGTAAAAAGTTTGTTTGATGTATAAGACAGCAAAGTAGTCATTCAAATTAGACTTTTAATTTACACAAATGATCACTTGAATTAGTTAAAGCAGTACAATGGTTTTACAGTTAAAATAATAAAATATGTGTAAAAAAATAAATGACATAGTGGCACAGTGACGGAGTAGGCAACACTGTTGCATGTTTGCAAGAATCACGTGTTTGTTTGCTTAGTGGACAATCAGGGGTTTCTTCTTCGAGGAGTTTGCATGTTCTTTCTACATACATAAATATCATTTTCTCTTTTGTTCTCTCATAATTCCAGATCAGGTGAATTGGTAATGCTAAACCATCCCTAGGTTTAAGACGGTGGGAGAATGTGTTTGTCGGTAATGGTTGAAAAAATGTTGTCAGTGATTCTTTGTCTATCTGTATGGAATCTGTTCTTCCCATGTGTGTGGGCTTCTTCTTGAAGTTTTGCTTGTCTTTTAAATTCACAATTCAAAAAATAGATAATGTATGTAGGGTGAAATGGATATATATCAGCATCCAGAAAATATACATATCCACCTGTCTTTTTTGCTATAGACACGAGAGGAATGGCAAAACGTATTCCTGATTGCATCAATGGTACATTACGGTGGTGTGGTATTCTATGGAATCTTTGCTTCTGGTGAGAAGCAGCCATGGGCAGACCCAGAGGAGACTAGTGAAGAAAAATGTGGCTTTATTGACGAGGATGAGCTTGCTGAAGAAACCGGTGACATCACTCTTAGCCATACAGCTCTGGGTACCCAGGGGGCCTTTGGGGTTCCTCAAAAATCTTATGGAGCTACAACACAAATAAATGGTGGATGGGCAGAAGGATGGGAGAAAAAAGAGGAGTATGTTCAAGAAGGAGCAACACATCCTCCGTACAAAGCTAGATTCTCATAAAAAATCATCTGTGAGTGTTGGATCAGTTCAAACCAGTATTAAATCTTCAAATAATCAAAAGCTTGAGGTAAATGACCTAAAAAATCCAAACAAACAAAAAAAACCTTAGGTAGGTAACACATAGAGTCATATAGCAAATAAAATATAGCAAAGTATTTATGAATAACTAAAGTTTTACGGTTATTTTAACTATTTAATTGTATTCACATGAAATCCTAATTTATTCAATAACCGATTAATGAAGAAAAGAAATGAATATCTGTAATGTCGGATGGCACTTGACTTGGGTGTGAACCTTTCTATAAATACATAGCTATAATGCACAATTCATATCTTATATTTTACCAGACGGGTCACTGGCCAAAACAAGGCACATGCAGATTTCATTTTTATTCCTGTTCAAGATCTTTACTTTTAAACAAAGTCTTGTCCTAATTTTGTGATATTATTTATTTATCTTTTTCCACTATCATTGTGCGGTAGTGCAAAAATGTGAGACATTTTCTGGCAGGTGACATTTGATTGTTCCAAATGTGATGACAAATCTTCCTGTCGCTCTGTGATTTTCTTCTACTTGCCTGTTTTTCCACAATATTTCATAATCCCTGGGCAACAGGTGATAATCTTTATTCGATATTACAGTTGATCAGGTGCTTAACTGACCATTACCCAGTGCAATGCTGCAGTTAGTGGATGCAACTATTTTTCTTTTTCTAGGATAATGAGTTTAAGAGGTTTCATATTTATACAGAATATTATCGTACATTTAAACTTATGTTTTTATCCAAATAAGAAATAACTAAATGTGAAATGGTTTAAACTATGACATTATATAGGTATTATATAGACATATACAGGTTTATTCAGATAAGGTATTTATGTAGAAAATCCCACAATACTGGTACATCTGAAATATTACAAGACCTCAGTAATTGTTTACATGCTGGTGTGTATTTAAATCTTAAAAAATTTTGTTTTTAGAGTTACAAAGCACTTGATTATATTGCCTAGACACAATATGCAAAAAAAAGTACAGAGATTTGAAGTTTGAAGTTTTAAAGTTATTTGCATATATTTAAAAGAAAAAGTAACATTGTACATTAAATGTACATTAATATAGTAAATGAATTATATGTTAAAGGATAAGATGGATATCTGATGAAATAACATACGTTGTTAATGTGTATCAACACAAAACATGAAATAAAGTACAATGTAGTCCAACAAATAATTCCAAACCTATTTAAATATATACATATAAAATATACATTACACAAAGTAGATTTATTATACCAAGTAGATAAAGAGAGATAGAAAATTACATGTATTATATAGAATTGTTTTTTCTTTTAAATGAGTATATGGTTTAAAAGCACAAAATTGAAAAGCCTATATAAAGTTAACCTAATAAACTATATGATCCAATAATAAAATGTTAGAATCCAGCACTTTTTTTAAAAGGTTCGGATTGACTGAGAGTTTTTATTTAAACTGCAATCTCACCTTCTTTGTGACACAAAGCTAGTGCTTTAAATGTATTCTATAAAGATTGCTTTAACAGTAGTGTCTTAATTCAATCTTTGCTGAGACAACACAACCTATTCTACTGATCAACATTGTCCTAAATGCCAATTCTTCAAACATACACTGAAAAGTATTTGAAAACATGCTTTCATTGTTTCTATAGATGTTCTTTTTCTGTGAGACTGTGGTGAAGTGTGGTTGGTGATGCTAAATGTTACCCAAAGGCCATATTTTCCATGGACTGTATCACGAAGCAGCTTATTTATGAAGTATAATAATATGTCAAAGAGAGCATGCTTTATATGTTGTCTTATACTTGAACATGTGTGCAAACTGCCCTTAAATCTTCATCAGAATGATTTTGTACCTGTAGAATTTGTACCATTTCAGGCTGGTGTAATATGTTTGATAGATGTTTTATTTGAAAAACAATAAGCTCTTAGTACAATATATTTTAGTTGATATGCTTCCCAGCACAATTTACAGATTACATTTCAGAAGCTAATTTGATTTGAGTGAAAACTGGAAAAGATGCACTGCAATAACTTTATTAGTAATAGTAATCGTCTTAGTACATTCTGTGTAGGGTGAAACTCATGTCTTAACTAGTCATTAGAGTGATGTGAGTGAGTTAAAAGTCATGTAAAACTGTAAGGAAATAGCTTATGCTTCTTGATGGTTAAATAAAATTCCACGTTTTGTGGGAATCAGTGGCATTTATTTTTTGGAACAAAAGCCATGATTTCATTCATCTCTTGATGATTTGGTCTATTTGTAAATCATTATACGATAATCAGTTGAAGTCCTCCTCAAACACATGGCTTTTGCTAAAACAATACAATGCGAATAAGCAAAAACCAAATGTGTGTAATATATTTCCATAGGTCAGTTCACAACGTATAATCAGATACCTAAATAGAAAATAGTCTTGTTTGCTTACATGACAATGTGATTATGTTCGATTACGAATCAGGAACTTTGATAGTGAAGTGTTATTGTGGTTTGTTTAATTGTTCTCTATTGTTTTATATAAAGACAAGCCAAAATAACAGAAACAAGCATTCCCTTCCTTTCAAGGACCAAATCGATCCCTATTTTTCAGCTATGTATTGTTTTTGCATGTTTTCACCATTAAAATATTTACAGTTTTGATTTGACAATCTTCTGACTTTTCTGATTTTCAGCCTTTAAAATGAACGCACAATGGATTGTTTTCTGTAACCCAGTAGCACACTGTTTTATCTTCTCACCTTTTTTTTTTAAAAGGCATTAATAAACAAGACAAAGTCAATGATTCTACCATAATCACCACACTGGGAGAATTGACCCCTGTTTCCTACAGAAAAAGACAAATTACCACTAGCAAATTAAATTTAAACATTCGACTAATCGATATTGTTTAACCACTTTGAAAGCAAGTGTAAGTGGCCATGAAAATAAAACACGGTGGCTTGTTTAAATAGCTACAGCAAACTAGTGTAGCTTAGTCCTTTGGTTGCAGTAAATTGTAATGTTAGTATATAATAGTATTATCAATTAAACATCCTTTCCAACTGAATTTACATTTGGAATAGATAGTAATGTTGCCCATAAGCCAGAACACACACATTTATCATTAACTAAATTGGCTAAATTCTCTCAAATTCATCTAAAATGCAGTAGAAAGCTTTCTTAGGAGAAAAGATGTGCAATAGCAACAACTTATGTTTTTGTACATGTTTTTAATCATAGACATGTCTAAGTTATACTGTATATAATTAGTTGTTTACATCCCATACATGACTTGCTACAGATATTCTAAAACCCATTTTTTACATTTAAACCTTTTGACTTTAGGTTTAAGTCAAAAATACAGCTTGATTCATCCTACATGCATCAGCCACAGTGTAAGCAACTGTACATTCAGAATGAGCTGACCCATACTAATGACTGAGGCAGGCTTGACATCACCCACAGTCCTGTAGTCAGCCAGCCTGAACATGTATTCCCACAGCTAACCAACCACACTGGTCATGCCAATTATCCCTCTGACATATTTACCCGGCTGATCCACCACTGACTGATGTCCTCCATAATGAGGTGGTTCATGAAGTATGTTTTACAGCAGGACAGCGCACAGTCGCAACGTTACATTAACGATGCCTCGTGGCAATAAACAAAGAGTGGTGCTGTTTGATATGTATGTGTTCTTGTGATGGTGCAGGATTTGGGAGCAGGTGTTAGAAGGGATTCATAGATCTATAGGGAATATAAACCTATAATCAAAAACCAGAATGACTATTTAATGATGAGGGATCAGCAGGGTTCAGCTCTGATTTAATGTAATTATACCCTGAACAAACCCAGCTCTACAATAAATCCAACACCAACCATTTATTCAGTCATTAATATTAAAATAAGCAAAGGCCTGGGAGCAGTGAATAAAAATAAGAAAAGAAATTAAAGCCCTTGAATGCATTCAGAGTAGTCAATTAAACAAATAGTACATTCAAAAACATACTGCATGGACAAAAATATGATACCAGACCAGTACACTCGCGAGCTTGATGTACATCCTACATACATCCCTTCGCATCCTGGGATGCCAGATGTAGGCATAATGTGTGAGTATGAGTCCCATCAATATGGTTTACCTTTCATAAGTTATTTGCAATTTATTTGTACAATATTATAATAATATATTGTTATTTTTTTCAGATAAGTAAGCTGTCTTGGCACTTTGTATTTTAATATCATGACATGAGAAGCCATGCTTTTTGAGGTTATGAATATTTTGTCACTTATTAACACATCTCACGAGGTGGCAACTGCTCCGCCCTTCCCCATCTAATTTACACCATCCCAAAATGGTTCTTTTCCTGCTAGAATGGCAGCTGCTGGGAGCTGCTGGGATCTGCATTTTCATAAGAAACATTTTCTACTTTTGTAAAGTTAAAACTAGAATATACATACAACAGTAAGTGGAATTAAATGTATATTAGGATGAGTACTGACAATATTAACCAATAAATCAATAGAATCTGTAAAAACAAATCCTCTGATTAATATCATGGTTAAGATTACAAGGATTCTGTTTGATGTAGTCATGGTCTCCCTGCGCCTAGTTGGTTAAAGAAGCTCTGATTTTTTTTTCTGAACTGTCATAAAATAATTTAATAGGTCAAAAAAATCTAAATTAATTTAAATTGTAATTGTCTGTATATAATTTTCCCTGCTTTTTCTCTATAGGTAATGAGCTTGGATTGTATTACTTAATTTGTAATACACAATCAAACCACACCCCAAAATGCTGACAGTAGTTTATATGATTAAGCTTCAGGTTGCCCCCAAATGTTTTGGGCACCAGAAAACCCCCTATCCAACCACCACACCTCTCTTGGATCGTAGTTGACTGATTGGCTGTCGTGTGCTGCGTGGTTACATGTGGAGCTGCAGCCTCTTTGAGAATGATCAAGAAAAGTGTGAGATCATGACACATGTTAAAGGAGCCTGTATGTCTCTAGGGATCAGAACTCCTATTCAGCCTTGACCTGCGCCAGATGGGATCTGCTGTGTGTTTGCTGGTGGGTGTGTTGAAGGGGATGAGCAAGGAAGGGGATTACATTTAATGAATGCCCCACCTCAGACTTTCCTCCCTGATTAAAAATATGAGACTGCCAAGGGAAATAAAAGGTGGAGGGAGAATTTAGCAGTATTCCATGATATGCATAGAAAATATTGCAAATATTTACAACATCAGGTCGCCATCAGAATTATTAGTCTTCCTAGAATACTGTCACAGGTGCCTGGGGCACCTGTCCCTCATTTAAGATACTCATTGTCTCCGTTGGGTGATTGGTTTATTTTGTGCATGTGACTGGGTGTTTTTTGTATTTAGTTTCCGTCTTCCATTTTCTCCGGGCACGTCTTTGTTTTGGTAATATCCCGGTGTTAGTTCGTTTGTTTCGTTCCCCTCTTTCTGTTGGTGTCCCTACACCATTTTTAATAATAAATCCGTTTTGTTTTTATGCCCGGGGTCTCCGAACTCTCCTTCCACGCTCAACCACGGTACAGTGCTGCGCAATAGCCCCGCGCAGGTTGTATCCGTGGGAGTGTTTTACCCAGCGGACCGGGTTACGCACTTTTCCCCGCGTAGCCGATTCCCGGGAAACGCTCACAAAGCGCAAGCGGCGTACGCATTCCCTTCCGCGTAGCCGATCTCATGGGGAAGAACGAGCAGTCTCTAACAAATACTTTTTCAAAAAGCTTTTTATTCTTTATTAAATGTGGACTTACCTTATTATTCATTTTTCATAGAGAAGCACTCAAATAAAGCAGAGCAAACATGGAAAGGACAATGTGCTGTGCTTCACACTAAAACACTTCAATGCACACATGCATTTTAGCAACACAGGGTGTGGGGCATACATGGGCAAGCAGGAGACAAAGAAAAAGGAGGGGCCTGTTTGTCGAACAACCAATTCAAATGGGTCAGAGAAAAAGGCTTTTTGTAATATAAAGGAAACCTTTTTAAAAATCATTAGATTGTATCTTATCTATTATGTTTTATTGCAGTTTATAGAATGGCTTACTAATAAGCAAGATTAGTTATTAATAAGAAAAAAGACTTTTACATCAGAAGTGGAGGCTGTTACAGCCAATATTAAATAGGTTGCTTCATGTTAATATTCATGGATTTAGAGTGGTTATGTATATGAGTATAAGTGACTTTTTTGTAGTTATTTAATTTATAGATTGCTCTTTGATTCATTAACCTTTATCTGCAACATCATCTGCTTTCTTAATCTCATGTACCACTGCGGCTTGCAAAAACCTGACTGAGTTCAGGTGTCCCTCAGCAAATTTGCTTAAGTTGTTTATTCCTCCAAGCTGCACCAGTGTTCAAGTAACAGAGCAATAAAAACTCACAATAAAAAAGGTAAAAATAGCTCCTGAAATTCCATGAGGAAAACTATATTTAGAAGTCAGTGTGCACAGTGGGCCAGTACTGAGTACACAGATACACAGACTACACTGTATCATTGTCTTTCCTCAGCAATACCATGTATTTAAGAAAAAAAAACATTGTATAGTGAACTAAAGTTTTAGTAAAGTGTTAGTAAACATACAAAAACACATTTTTTGAATGATCTTTAAAAAAACAAAAATCTAACACGGCAACATGGAAAACAAATTACCTCCTCATTAAATCGTTAACATCCCTACATCATATCCTACCTTACTTTCTTTGCTTCATCTATAAGTATCATTAAGAGATACTCCAGTTAATGGTGAAATATTATCCTGCCTAACTCATTTTTCATCTTTCTCCTCTCACCCCATTTTGCTGACACCACTCCCTTCAGGGATGTGTGAAACAAAGCTGTTGATTGGTGAGCTGGATTTATTGAACACAAACTTTGACTGCTAATTACACTAAGGACACTATAAATCAGATTTATATTATAATAAACCTATAGCATTAATTCCTATGTATTTTTATATGAATCTAATTGATCTAATTATAATTATTAAAAAATATTGTGAGATATCTTGTGAACTGATGTGGCACAGAGGTTAGCAGTAAGAAGGTTTTGTATATCATTCCAGGGTATAGCAAACAAGGGTCAGTTTTAGTTGATTTTGTATTTTCTCCTGTTGTCTGCAAGGGTTTTATATGACAGTCCAAACACATGCTAGTAGGATGGACTACAGTTATTTTTTAAAACAAAAAAAAACCCTTCGTGCTAACTTTAACCCCTGCGTAATGAGTCAAATTTTCATTTAAGACCACTGGACGGGATGACCAAAAGCCCTTCTGTTTTAAATGAGGAGCTGCATGTGGGCTGTCTGTTTGCTTCAGGCTCAATTAGGCAATTCTCTCATGGATAGATTGATGGATCCCCTCTCTGAATTTTGTGAAACTTACTGACCCAATAAGCATTGCTGTGGGTCGTCCAGTGTGGACTTAACGAGCCATGTCCTTATTGGTGTTTTCCCTCCTTTCTTATTGAGACACTGCTGAGTGCTGAGATCTGTGAGTGGCCTTGAATGATAATTAGGTGGTGGTGGGCTTGGATTTTATTATTGAAAAACACCGTTCATGAAGTGTCACTGTTTTCTCTTAAAGGTTATAATTACATCAGATTCTTAATAATTTAAAAGATGGGCCATAGAAATTAATATGCCATCATATTAAAATCTGACATGTAACAGTTTAGTATGATCATTATAATACATAGTATATACCTGTAAAACCATATAACAATTCAATAAATACCTTTAAAGCAATATGTAAAAACCCCACAAACATAAATTCATAGAAGAAAAAGATTTTTTTTGAAAAAAGATTTTAAGAAACTAGAGTTTTGGGACCGAATTTTGTGTAAATTCCATTGTTTATATATAGCGATACCCCCAAAGCATCACTTATATTACATATATTTATGGCATGGTTTAAGGTCTCACCACTATATTGAACCACACCAAGATCTCATCAGGTGATCCTTTTTTTTGGATATAAGTTCACCAAATAAGTTCACAAAATGTATTGAGAATTCTAAGAATAAAAAAGCTTTACTAGTTCACGCCTGCTAAATTGTTTGTACTACTGCTGCAGTCTTCCTACACATTGGTGCTGAGGACACCCGTTTCCATGGTTTCCAAGGCAAGAAAGATGAGAAATAAGTGAGACAAAAAAGCTTTTCTTGACTGTAGGAGAGTCTGAGATACAGCAGGCAGTCGCTGAACATATTAAATTATTTTAAAAAAAGGACAACAAAATCGTTTCAAGCTCCAATCACTGTCTTGTCAAGCAGAATTACTAATACAATTCAAGATTAATATTCACTAATAAAGCTGAATTATTTTAATCTTTTTCAGAAGCCGATTCAGTCTGACAGTGACGTTTACTGAGCCATGGAGATTAAAAATCCAATTACAATGTGATTGATGAACTCAGTAGAGTTTTAATATTTCATTTCATTGGATGGCTCATTAACTGCTGAGCTAATGTATTTATCCTTACAAACATCTGATCTGATATTGAGTTCTGACAACCTTAGCACAGAATGACTCACAACACAATTTCTCTACTGCCTGAATCTGAAAAAGAAAAAACATCTAGCTGAGAGAGAATGAGGTAGGAGATCCTCATGGGACCGATCTGGGAGCTGTGCAGATTCACTATTCGGCCCTTACTTACTATTAAAGAGGGGCTCAGATGCCTAATACCAACTGTTGCCAAGGCAACGAATGATGCCACCATCTGTCATGCCATCTCTATTCAAGTTTGCCTTTTACTCCACAGCTTTGTTCTCTTTTAATAGATGGATGTACAAACTCTTCATTTAAAAATAGGAGGGCTGCACAGATCTCATTGTTTCATGCATTAAACTTTAAGGTCTCTGTTATTGACATTCTTACAGTATGTGTGGAATGAGCTTCAGTTGCTAAGTGACATACATAAAGTCGACTCTCTACATTGCTACTTTAATACAATCCACTGTATGACCTATATGTGGACACCAAAATCAAAATAATATAATCTTGCAGTTGTTAAAGCATCAAAATGAAAGCAAGAATGTCCTGAGTTCGTTTCTTATTTGGGGAAAACAAATCCCGGTCCTGTTTGGGTTTCCTTCCACATTCCAAACTCATGTCAATAGGTAAATTGAAGATACTTTACTGCACTGATGACAGTATTACTTATAATATGTCGTCTCAGCATGTAGCCATTTGATGCCGTCCAGATATTAAACTAAACAAAAGAAACATACACAACCAGTTATGTTATAATTGGCCTTTATCTATAATTGATAAAATCTATATAAAATAAAATAAAATAAAATAAAAAAAATCTACATTTTAAAAGTTTTTTAAAAATTTTTATTCAAAAACTTATTTTATTTGATTTGTCGTTTGTAGCTTGTCTTATTAAATGTGGAAGCATTTTCAATCTTGCACAAAGTCAAAAAAGTGCTGCGTGCTGGTGACAGTTCTGCAGTCCATCTGTTAGTGAGAATGGCCTGGCTTTGTCTCTAAAAGAGCCTTGTCTCCCCCTGTCTGTTAGAGACCTCAGTTGACTGGAATACCTTTTCCCCATAATTTAGTAAATTTATATATATATATATATTCATTCATTTCCGCATTATCCTATATTAGGGTCGCGGTGGGGTTCCCCATGCCCATCCAGGGGAGAACGTTTCGGGCGCTGGGCAGATACACCCAGGACAGAGCAGCAATCTATCGCTGGTAAGTATATATATATATATATATATATATATATATATATATATATATATATATATATATATATATATATATATATATATATATATATATACCCCCCCCCCCCCCCCCCCCCCCCCCCCCCCCCCCCCCCCCCCCCCCCCCCCCCCCCCCCCCCCCCCCCCCCCCCCCCCCCCCCCCCCCCCCCCCCCCCCAATTATGCAGTGTAGATATTAAATTGTGCAAAACATTATTTGCAACAAAAACAAAAAAATCTCTGTACATTATATTTTGAGTTTTTAATAAAGTTCATGACAAAGTAAGAATATAATATCAATTAAAGCAGACATAACAAGCACATACATATGGCACAAATCCAAAGGAAATTTTGTTGTTTTTTTTTATCCACAGTGATGTGGTCAAAATCTTTTACAATGGAACACCGGTACAAAGAAACTACTACTATTGGTTAACTATTAAATAGTTATTTGAAACCCAAGTATCACTGTGGTATACAGATTACACATATTTTGCATAATTGCTTCCTTTTTATTCCTTAGCATTTAATTAGCCAGCTTTTACTTCAGCTGCAGAAGAAGATCAGTCCACACACTCAGTCCTTGCACTTCATAGTCCCCATTAGCCCGTTTAAGCTTTACCATCTCATTCTCTGTGTGCTCTTTTAATACTGAGCTTGACCTCCATAAGTCCTGAATTCGTTCTCTTAACGTGTGATATGACATCAAACTGCTGTCATGCTGAACCCATAAACCTTTGCTTACATCATATTCCAATGAAGATGCCAAGCTTTTCAAAACATCCCAATATGCAACCCTGAATCTCTGATATAGTTGAGAAAGTTTAATGCACATCCCGGCAGGTAAAGTCAAACACATATTGTGAAAGAAGTCTTCTCGCATATGCAGCCAATCCAACACTAAATCTGCTTGTGTATTGAACTGGGGGTCTGCACCCAGCAGAGCTGATGCTATAAGGTCCGGACCAGCACTGTCCTGAATAACAGAATCCAGGAGCATCCTGACATAAGCATGGTTATCTGGATGGGAACAGATGGCATGGATGCGTTGTAGAAGCATCATGCCACTGACCTGTGTTTCAAGTGAAAAAAGATGGTTTGCATTCAGAGTCACATCATTTAACAGCACACATGCTGATTTACATGCTATCAGTGCTGCAAAGTCGGGGTCAGAGGGGGGGGCAGCGGTGTTAAACTTGTCCAGGAGGGATCTGATGAGCGGGTGCGGTGCTGAGGGGTTCTTCAGGAGGTGAAGCAGCAGTCTGTGCTGGAAGCGGGTCAGGTCATCCAAACTCAGGCAGACCCACCCGGGGAACGTGTGCTCCAGCAGCCGGTTGCTTTCACGCAGGCGGTTCTCCAGCGCTGCTCGCACGGGAGGGTTCGTGAGGAAGCGGGAGAGCAGCTGTTCACAGTACGAAGCCCACTCGAACGCTTTAGCCACAGTCGCACAGTCCCACTGCCGGACATGATCCGACAGCGCCACCGCGAGCAGCTGCACCGAGCTCTCAAAGTTCTCCAGCACAGCCTCCATGCGCCGCCGCGGCTTCAGCACACAGCCTTCTGACTGCCTCCATACAGCCCGCTCAGCTCCGCCACAAACCCCAACACAACCGATTAACGAGCTCCACCGACATTCCGACTGAAGTAAGTAAACTCATCCATAGTTCGAAAGGATGGACACCCGCCGTGACGCGACGCATGGCCCCAAGAGGTTTTGCCAGGCGATTTTTCATAATAAGAGCACAAGATTATTCGCATGTATCTCGATTATGGCAGGAGTTTATGTTTCGTGGCCTCACAACTTATCCTAATACTGCCTGTTCATTCATTCATTCATTCATTCATTATCTCCCGCTTATCCTCTATTAGGGTCGCAGTGGGGTTCCCCATGCCCATCCAGGGGAGAACGTCTCGGGCGCTGGGCAGATAGACCCAGGACAGGGCGCCAATCCATCGCTGGGCACACACTTACTCACACAGACACACTCTATATGGGGCAATTTTAAGAATTCAATTAACTTGATCCATGTTTTTGGACTGTGGGAGGAAACCGGAGAACCCGGAGGAAACCCAGGCAGACACTGGGAGAACATGGAAACTCCACCCAGATGGGGATTCGAACCGGGAATCCCTAGCGCTGAGAGGCGAACGTGCTAACCACTAAGCCACCGTGCCGCCCATTCATTTTAAATTATTTGCAATAATTTATATATTTTATAAACTGCCCTTTATAAATGACTCCTATATAGTGTGTGTGACTGAGTGTGTGCTCAGAGATGGCATGTCCTTGTTGTACACATTTAAACGTGTTCTCCGGTTTCCTCCCACAGTCCAAAAACATGGATCAATTCAATTGAATTCTCCAAATTGCCCCATGTAGAGTGTGTCTGTGTGAGTGAGTGTGTGCCCAGTGATAGATTGACGTCCTGTCCTGGGTGCCCAGCACCTGAGACGTTCTCCCCTGGATGGGCATGCCCGCGACCCTAATAGAGGATAAAGCGGAAGATAATGGATGAATAAATGAATTCAAAATCATGGTGATGCTTAAATGTCTAAATTCTGCTAAATAAAAATACATAAAAACTCATCCTCATCATTTTGTTTTCTAATTCTTGTTAGTTTAACTGTTTTTGAACTCATTCACATTATCAAGGTTACATTTTAAAATAAATAGGTCTTCTCAATGTTTGAAATAGACATTTTTATTATTGAAAGCAAGCTTAAAGGTTTAGTTCAAAGTTTAGTTCGAGAAAAAAAGGTAAAAAACGTTTGACTCTCTTTTGAACCGATTCCTTCGCAGAGTCGTTTGCGGGCTCGGTTCTCTGCGGCGGTACAGTGCGGGCTGCAGTGGCAGTGAGCTCCGGACTGAAGCAGCGGCTTTGAGAGCGAGCGGCGCAGCATGAGGACCGCGGCAGCGGGGGCAGGAGCACCGACCTCAGCACTCTCCTAACACGCTGTTTTACAAGGTAAATGCAGATGCATAAATACAAACAGCAAACAACGCTTTTGGACTGCCTGGGTGACTGCAAAGCGCTTACAGAATTGCACTAATATTACTCAATTTTTATTTTATTTTATTTCATTTATTCGGAAATAAATGTGATTAAAATAAAAGCAAACGCATTAAACTGTAATGCGTTCATCAGCTTTCAGTTTGTCAGTTAGTACTAAAAATAAATACATATATAATATCAATATATTGGTTTGCGTCTTGTAGATATTAAGAAATCTTTAAATTTCTTCCTCTGTTCATTTTTTTCATAGCACTATGGTTTATAAATTATGTTTTTCTAAAATATTCCACTGAATATAGTGTGCATTCCGGAAAAGTGCTTGGATATTTTACGAGTGTGTTTAATGTACTTTGTGTCACCCCTGTGGTTTCTTTGTAAAAGTGACAAAAATGCATGCAGCTATAAAGAGCCTTTGAGACCAACTGTTTTTAAATATTAAGTGTCTTGTTAAAAGTGAGGTGCAGTGTCAGGAACAATTCAAATAACAGGAGAACTTATTTTCAAGTGTCATTTAAAGTGTCAGACACTGTCTAGCCTATACACAATGCAGTTATGAGAACTTTCATTGATTTAACTGTTTTTATAACTATTAGATTTTAGAAAAAGTCACTCAGCAGGCCTGTATTCAGGTGAATCTGGCACTTCAACATGATAATGTGCTGTCATCTCCTGAAAGCTTATCTATGCAAATTATGAGCTCATTTGTGCAATGGGCAGGAGACATGTAATGCATTATACAGCAGCGTGAAATGTGTATTAGCTCCTATACCTCTGTGTGTAGGCTGCCAGGCACTTAAGTAACTTCTTTAAAGGAAATAAAAACATAGACTGAGTGTCTCTTTAAAGCTGCAGTATGCTAGATACATAAAAAAAATTAAAGCAAAATAATATCAAATGTTCCAGATGGCTCCTAATTTTTTATTCATTCATTTTCTTCCACTTTATCCTTTACTAGGGTCGTGGGGGGGGGGGGGGGTTCCTCATGCCCATCCAATGGAGAACGTTTCATGTACTGGGCAGATACACCCATGACAGGGCGCCAGTCCATCGCTGGGCACACACTCACTCACACAAACACACACACAAACATTCTCAAAAATGGGGCAATTTTGAGCATTCAATTTACCTTGAATCCATGTTTGGACTGTCAGAGGAAACCGGAGAACCTGGAAGAAAGCCACACAGACACAGGGTGTTCAAAATAGACTTTTATTGTGGTAACATATATACAAAATATAGAATCTATGCCATCACAGATGCTGTTTCACATGATACATTTTAGAGTTGAATTAAGAAGAAACAGCAGCAGACTGTGTTAAGTGTCAAAGTATGCTTGTACTCCATATGTGGCTGAAACAGTAGAATGATGAACAGTACCACCTGATGGTTATGTATTTAGGTGGTAAAATGCCCTTATACATTTTTAACTATATAACATGAAATCAATCTAAAATAAAATAATCTGCATTTTTCTTTTTACAGTCTTCTATTTTCTCACTGGAAATCATTAAGAACGCACAAGTATGTGTAGCTCTTTAAGTTCAAAGCAGCAACCAGTGGGCCCTGGTCTCACCGACCTGCAGCTGTACAGTCAGTGGCTGGCCAGTCGACATGAGGCCAGTCTGCTACCTATGAAGGAGGATCTGGCTCTCTGGCTCACTAGCATGTTGGGTAAGCAGCAGCATCTGTAAACATAAATTATATTTTTTTATACATTTGCAACAATCAAATTTAGAATGTCCAGCCTGAGATTTCTGATATGACACTTTGCTTTGTGTGCAATTAGCTTTTCTAGAGTTGCTTTTTTCCTGGGAAAAAAATAAGACAATAAAGGGGAAAAAAAGACATTTACCATTGGTACATGTTATTAAACTTTGAATGAGCATGCCACGAGAAATACATGTACATCTAATCTAATCCAGTATCACCAGTTCACCTACTAGCATGCACTTTCAATTGTATTGAACTGTATGTATATGAAAATTTCATACCAGTCATCAGAATAAAGACAAATTTTAATAATGGTATGTATGGTCATTGGTGCATTTTTATAACTGCTGATCTTGTGAGACTTATTACACAAAGCTGTCTGCAAGCAAATCCATTGTACATTGTATTGTAACTCAACAAATGTTTGTTCTACTAAAAATGTGCATGTGCATCTCTGTCCAGACTTATTTAAACTGCCCTCAATACCAGCTTTGACTGGGAAGCTTTACTCAGATTATGAGAGGGATAGAGGTGCATCATGCACATGCGTTATAGTGCGTGTGGAGTGAGATGTCAATGGAATGTCTGGCAGCATGCAGGTTCAGTACAGCCAGTAGAGGCTGGCTAAAGCATTCAGCAGTGGCTGAGTGTACCACACAAGCAATACAGTGTACCACACTCATGGCCTGGACTTATTTTGAACTTGTAACCCATTGGTGTGCATTTGCCTTTAATGCACACCGTCCACTGATGCTAGTAAGAACTAAAACCAATTATATATATATATATATATATATATATATATATATATATATATATATATATATATATATATATATATATATATACATATATACATATATATATATATATATATATATATATATTATTATTATTATTATTATTTATGTGTGCACGTGAGTGTGTGCGTATATTAATTTGATTAGTTTTTTGATTAGATTTAAAACAAAAAGTAGAGGGAATTTCATAACCTCTCAGTTCTGCTGGCCTCCATTGCCACATTTGGAACTCATTAAAACATTGAACCCCCTTCTACCACTAATGCGCCCCTCTGTTTTCATGACAAAAATGAGATGAAAAAATATTCTCTTTCCACAGTCTTCCTGCACCCCCCACCATCATTTCAGAGTGATCTAACTGAGAAAGAATGGTTGGCTGGAGGCCAGTCAAAACCAGCAGCCACATGTTGATGAGAATAATATCTATGTGTGTGTGTGTGTGTGTGTGTACTTCTGTGTGTGTGTGCACTTCTGTATGTGTGTATGTGTGTCACAGTAACTTAAAACAACCATGTGTTAATTGGTTTAGTCTTTAAAACGCATATGACTTGTACAGACCGAGATACCTCAAAAAACAGCTTATAAAACATAAGTTATAAATGTGTGGTTTTAATGAAGGTTTTGTGCATGATGTACAGGGTTGACATAATTCTATTTTTACTCTTTAAGTTTTTGTTTACCCAGAACAATGGTCATACATTATACTTATATAAAATGATACTTAAATAAAAGTGTTCTGCGGACTGATGTGTGTTCAGGAAATTAGAAACAAAAATAACAATGCTCTAATTTCCTACTAAATCATTATAATTGAAAAAATTTCCCCAATGTCTCTGATTTGTTATAGTTGGATTATACTTTTTTCACAGAATAGAGGAGCTGCAAAACTAAAACTAATTTAAGACTAATTTAAAAATGCTACTCTTAATTTCATATTTATTATTTTGATTGTTGCATATTTTAGCATTCTGCTTTACTCTTTATGTGCTTGTGTGTCTTAGGTGTGGAAATCACAGCAGACAGTTTTATGGACCGCTTAGATAATGGCTTTCTGTTGTGTAAGCTGGCGGAGACATTGCAGGAGAAATTTAGAGAGAATAGTGGAGATGTGTCTCCACCTGGCAAGGTAGTATTCCAACTTAACTTACCTTTTGTTATTAGTATGGTTTATTTGATTTATAATTTATATTTGATTCTTCTAATTAAGAAATCATATTTAGTTTTAAATGTTCACATTTGTTGCTACCTTATTCCACTTGTAACATTCAGGAAAAATTAACTAAATCCTTTTATGTGTAAAGTGCTTTTCACAACTAATGTTTTCTCATAGCTTATTAACTGCATGTATTTGGATTGTAAGGACAAAGAAATCTACACAAATATGAGAAGAACATGCAAACACGGAAAAGGCCCTGGCTGCCATCTAGGGAAACAAACCCAGGACATTCAAGCTGCAAAGCTAGAGCATAAACTGTGCTGCACCACTGTGCTGTCATTAAACTTAAAAGTCTTTAAATTATGCTTACATTGGAATGCACACACTCACCACCTATTTGCTACAACTACATATATTTTAAATAAAAAATATTTTTTTGTACTTTATTACTCAATGCATTTACATTTTTATTGGGTAATATGAAACAATTAGGCACACAAATAATTTTACATTATTACACAAATTATTTTAGTATTCTGTATCGTTCAGGCTTCTTTTTAGTCCTTTTAATTGCATCTGTTGCGTTATTAAATGATAAATAGCAATTCAACCAGAATTCAGTCTCATGTTATTTACAGTTTATCATGAGTACTGAGTTTTGGGAACTTTGCAGATTTTTAGCTGAGCTGGACTGGCTTGGTTCTAGTGCATCAGTTGCTGACAGGAGATACAAGTGAGAAGAACTTAGATATCATTGGCTATCACTCTCTAACACAAAGACTTTTGTCTGGAGCTGTGGCGGTTTGCCATGTCCTTTTCAAACCTTGACACTGTAGGACGATGTAATTGGAAAATGCTGAGTTGAACTGATTTACACAGAACCGACTAACGATATCAAGGAGTCGTTAACTTTTCCCTGAAATTCCCCCAGATGGGAAAAGCATTAAGGGCGGTAGATATTTGGTGGTAAATTAAGAAAATATTTCTGCTTTTGTTGGCTGAAACCCATTTTCTCCTGGGTCTCAACAAAGGGCCTCTTTTGCTACTTTTGATTCCCTACAGTTTAGCTAATATACCCCTTATATAGGAAGAATACAGCCACCACATATGTACTGTATTTTCATTTCAGGCAAAGTAAAGATTATGCAGTGATCAGAAATACATATTGTAAAAATAAATAAATAAATAAGCATCAATACTGTAATTACATAGTCTTCAGATTTGTCTGATACTGTTCAAAATATCAACAATAATTTGTATTATGTGTATATGGCTTTAATGGACCCTATTTTTTATTCCTGAATATGTTACAGTTTTTTTATTGGCAATTAGCTTTCTTAATTTAGCATCTGGGAATTTTTAAATACTAATATTACGTGTGTACTACTTGATGAAGCAGCCGTTGAGGAAGTTTAAGACATTTGTATCTCAATATATTATATAGCCAAAGAGAATTAATTTTAGGCAAGCTAATGCATTACCAAAGATTCTTCAGACAAATGAATGGTTTGATCAACAATAGAAGGTTTTTCTTGGTTTGGAATGACTGTGCGCAATTCAAGGTCATGGTATGAGGTTTATTTGTAGTTTTCCACTGACCTGCCCTAACCTCCATTACACTGAACACCTATGGTATAAATAAGTACCTCAATATTACTTTAGAGGCTATTATAGCTGCAAAAGGGGGATGCAGATAGATTTTTACGGTTAATGCATGAAGTAGTCATGTCCAATAAGTTATTTGTAATAAGAGCAAAACTAAGATACAAAGAACATTGAAGAATAAAAGACAGAGAAAGAGAGACACAGAGAGCATTGCACTTGCATCTGGAAAAATCTTAAGTCATGGCTCCTGAGAGACTGAATGTGCAAGAAATGGGGGATGAAATACTGGAACCTATTGATCATAAATACCATAAGAGAGTGAAAGACCACATTTATAAGCTGGGGGAAGAGAGTGGGTATTATGTGCATGTAATACGAATGTGTGTTATACAAGGAGGGGAGAGAAAAAAACTTTTATGATTACATTATTTCTACAGCTCAGTGGGAATCTCAAATGATCTGGCTCTATGCATATCTGGATATTGGTAACACTGCACCAAGGATGGACATGGACACTAGATTTAAAAATACATATATCTATACGCAATAATAAAATATTGCTGTTGTTATTGGGAGAAACAATTTAGTTATGTGATTTGTTGTTGATTTTAATAAAGCAATATATCCTTCACAGTAAACATATTTAAAGTATGTTCAACATAAAATTAGAACCTTTATATCAAAGAAAGCCCAAAGATTTATTTATTGCAAATATGTTAAATGTAGTAAGAAAATAATGAGTCTTTAGATGTTTGTTCCTTTGGATAGTTGCAGTGAAGCAATGCACACAGTTGTGCAGTGGAACAATGCACATTGTTTAGATACAGGTTATGTTCACACCAATTAGCTTATTGGCATCAATTTAATTTATTTTGTCAGATTTTACTAAAAGAAAAGTCATCTAGTAAGTGAATGCTAATGGAATTACTGTTAATGAGAAGGGCCAATAAAATGGTCAGGCTACTCGAAAGGCTACTTTGATATTTAAACAAATGACAAATGGTATGGATATTGATAAACTGCTAATAAAGAGAATATACATTTATATTTATTGAGGATAAATAAAAATAAAACTGTAGAAAGCATTTAATCTAAAATACTCATTTTGTGGTGTAATGTACTAAAATGATATATACTGTAAATAGTCAGACTCTTTTAAACTGAAGTTAGAATTATAGGTTAAAACTAATGTGAAGATGTTAGGCACGATGTGTTAGGTACAGAGCTTCTGAAAGTCTGCTGAGGAGCATGAAAACTTTCTAAAAACACTAGAAAGTGAGAATCTGATCTGTAGACTACATTCTTCCAGCATGACTTCACCGCCCTTCAGGTTTAGATGCACGTATCCTGTACTGAAGCATAACTCACATTGTGGTTGATTTCTGGCAGGCCTCCTTCTTGTCAACATCTTTTCTTTCTGTCATGTCTAATACTTATCATTGAGAGGATGGTAATCTGAAGCCTAGATTGTGTAACTGAAGTTGGTGGTAAATTGAATCTGATGTAATTTAAAACCTACAATATAGGGCTTGAGTTGTAGGTCTAGAAACAAATAGAAAATATCAAGTAATATTCTAAAAAAGGCAAAGACCACATACCCAGTACACATACTAAGAGAAAGTAGGTCCATAAATGAATGTAGCAAACTCGACGATGATGATAATAATGATGATGGTGATGATGATGATGGAAACAGGTGCATGGTGTACATTAAAACTCTCTACTGTGCGTCTTTTCTTCTAGGATTATAATTATAATTGTAGATAGGGCAGGGCAATACTGTTTGTTATTAATATTTATTATATATTTATGTTATTACATCCCAAAGCAGTGTTTCTATTTTCAAGCACTTTCTTAAACTGACCTGCTGATTAATTATAGTTTTACTGATGCTAATTTATTTTTTTTAGACAATACCCCATCGAAGAATCCCATGTAGGGCAAGTGCCCCATCTGGTTCATTTTTCGCTCGTGATAACACAGCTAACTTCCTTTCATGGTGTCGAGAAGTGGGCGTTGGGGAAACCTGCTTGTTCGAGTCTGATGGACTAGGTAAGTAACTGCGCATTGCAATTCACTATTCTGCATATGTAGTCCAATGCTTTGTGTATACAGCCAACTACAGATGTTCAGAGCAGTTAACTCGGTTATTTTTATCTTTTAATCCTTTTAAACCAGTCCATCATTTGTTATATATAAATGCTACATTTTTAGGTGCAGTGTACACTTTATATATACTCTTAATATTACATTTCTATTACTACAAAGTGTGCTAATACAACACATTTATAGTTGTTGATAGTTGTTTTGCACTATCATGGACATACAGCATGTCTAAATGTACCTCCCTTAGGGTTCTTCAAGAAGCTCACTATGGCTCGCAATGGATATGAGCAAAAATCTCCTCTCCTCCACTCTTTTCTTCTGCCTGTCTGGTACTATGAATGGATCTAATTGTTCTACGTTCCATTCCATGTGCTTTTCTCATACTCTTTTTTTTCTTTGCTTGCTCTCTACATTCCTCTTCCTATTTCTTTTTGTTTGTCTATCAACTGTCCAAAAATATTTAGATGGTTAAGTTCCTAGGCCTGACTTTCTTTGCCTTACCCCCTCATTCAATCGTTAATTTAATTTAGATTTTCCATTTATTATCTGGAAGTTTAAAATGCTTTATAAGAAAGAAAGTTGAATAAGGGAGTAAGGCAAATAAAGTAGCACTGACACTGAAATGGATACTATTTTATTTTTATTTTTTCACACTAAATGCACACTAAAGTAAAACAGTGAATGCTTTGTCTCTTTTAGAATGTGATGAAAATAAAGCTTGAGAATGATGTTTTGCACCAGTACCCATGAACCTTATTATGATAAGCAGCTTACAAAATTAATAACTGAATGAATATATGCAACTTAATGTTTTCTGCCTGTTTTTCCTTTGCTTTTTGTCCCTTGCTGCTAAAGTAGCTAAGTGCATGGATGGATGGGACATCCAGGTGGGATGCAGTAAGGTGTGAAGATGATAAAGCTTTTTGTGTTTACTGCATGTTATGCCATGTCACCTGACAATACTCACTCACACAAACAAATCATTACTAATGAATTCCATCTAACCATGAACAGATGTGAACCAAGTCAACAGGTGTGTCTGTGGGGTAATAAAATACCCAGTTGCATTTCAAGTACTTTAAGGCACTAAATACTATTACCAGACTTGATTTACTGAAAACATGTGCTGAAGTATTTTAACAGGGCAGTTTTTTAAAGGGTTAAAAAATCAACGATTCTCTTTTTTTCAAACCCTACTACAACATCAGTGACTTACAAATAAAAGGCTTAATGTACAGGTCAATATTTTAATTTATCCCAAGTCTTGTGCAATCCTCACAAGTATGCACAAAAAGCTTAAAACTGTGTTTTTAATCACTCACTTAAAAAAACAGGTTAATGCACAGGAATAGAAATGTATTAGTTTGTATAATTTGCTAGGGCAGCCAGTAATTTCCCATATAATAACAAAATAGACATGAGTTTAAAGAACACTTGTTACATGTGTGCACTAAGAAAACAATTTATTGTGATTACTGGATATTAAGCTATCCATATTAAGAACAATGTCACATTGGCACATTAGTGCTACTGCCTGACAGCAAGGCGGTCTGGGTCCAGTGCCCAGTTGGAGCGAACAAAAGGTGCTTTCTGTGTGGACTCTGCATGTCCTTACTGTCCCTGAGTGGGTTTTCTCCTGGTGCTCAGTTGTTCTCTGGGTTCTCAGGTTTCCTCCCACATTCCAAAGCTAGGCTGGTAGGTAAATTTGAGATCGTAGTTGTCAATATCATTGTATTGTTTGTAAAATATTGTTAAGGACAGTCTTGGAGACCAATCTCATAAAAACCTGAGACTTTAGGGATTAGTATAATTTTAAACTGGCTTATAGCATATCAAAGGTTTGGATTCTCATAATTATGATTTCATTTGGCATTTTTTGTTTGCAGAATGTAATCAATTGCACTGTGCACCATCATTTTGTTCATGTTCATTCCCAGTTTCCATTGTATTTTCCATTGATACATTTTGTGTTGTATATTAATTGATGTTTGGAAATTTGTGTCTGTTGGATTTGTACTGTGTGGTGTGCAGTTTTACACAAACAGCCACGTGAAGTCTGCCTCTGCCTTCTAGATCTAGGAAGGATAGCAGCCAGGTAAGAAAAACACTATTTTCTTTATTATTAATTAATTTGGGTTAAATGTATTATATTATTAATCTATTTGGATTAATGGATTGTTCTATGCCAGGTATAAAGTTGAACCACCTGGGCTGATTAAACTGGAAAAGGAGATTGAGCAAGAGGAAAAAGCCCCTGAGCCCCCTCCATCCCCTGTTTCTCCCACACAGGGATCACCTTTAACCAAATGCTCCTCCTGCAAGAAAAGTACTGGAGAGTTATTGGATGATGCTGTAAGAATGATGCTGTAGCTTTATTATTTCGGTCTAATTTTTGTATAGTTGTTTAGACATGTCTAAAATGTGTAATGTTTTAAAAAATTTTTTTTTAGATAAAACACATTTCTGATGATCCTCCTTGTAAGTGCCCTAACAAATTCTGCGTGGAGCGCCAGTCACAAGGACGCTATCGTGTTGGGGAGAAGATACTCTTTATTCGGGTGGGTATTTCACTGTTGATTAGTATATTTCAAGCATGTACAGAGGGTCAACTTAATTTAACTAGTCATTTTGTTAAATAAAACAGTGACTATAGTTGCCAGGTGTTAGTGTAATAATGTTTTTTTTTTTCAAAATTATTGACACAGGAGATAATAAGCAGCCTACTTAGCACTTATGGCCACCTAACTAATTAAGATGAGTTAGGTAGAGTCTGGTAGTACCCATGGGAACTCTGTTTCTTAGCAACTAAAACCCAGCCCTTATTTTAGTACTGAGGTAGAGCAAGAGCTGTATATGTTTCTTCTGTTATTTTAGTGGAACACTAATAGACTTAATGCACGCAGTGCAGAGACTGAAGATAAAAATGTGAATATTGGCCAGATCTCACAGAAGCTGAACTAGGTCTATATTTTTTTTATGAACTGCACAGAAATATTAATAATCTGTCAGCACTCACATTTACCCCATATTAAAGCTTTGTTATGTTTGACAACATATTAAGACAACATATATGAAACAGTGCATCCATATGTGTAGTGCATTTATAGAATGTGTATTTAGAGAGCCATTCCTTTTCATAAGCATATCTTGCTCAACATAAAATATTTTAAATACTACAATTATGTAACAGGGCTCATTTTGGTAAAACACTGCACACAGCCACACACAACAGTAACACATCACATATATTTTTTGCAAAATATAACGGTACTAAAATCTATTCAAATATTTAGATATATATAATAAAAAACAAGTAATTTAGCTTTTCAGAGAAAAAAGTAATAAAAAAAACCCAATATTTGTAATCTTGTCTATATTTATGTTAAAAAATCTTTTCTTTTTGCTGCTGTCTGCTGTCTGCTGTTTATACACCAAGGCCAAGTCATTCAGTAGAAGAGAAAAGCTGCATCTCTCTGAATCATTCCAATATTAAGTGGTATTCTGCTATTCATTCCTTGTGAAGGACATGGTAGAATTGTATGGGAAATTACAAAGGACTGTAATCTGTCCAGAGCTTTCAATTGTATTTTAGCAGACAGAAAATAAAACTATATGCATTTTAAAAGTTCAAGTGATTACTTCTAGAAAATAATGAAACAATAAAAAACAGGGAAATAGAGCAGTTGGTATAAAAAGGTTTTTACAAACAAAATGCAATTATGAAAATTTTACTTACTATTAACAGAAATACTCTTATATAGAGAAAATTACAAAGAGACATTTTGAACATTTGTGGGGGAACAAACAGCGATAACTTAAGAATCAGACTCGAAACTTTTTATGGAGCATTTGAAAACAAAAAGACTTAAATAAATAATACATTTTTCTATATCTTGAGTTTCACAAATTGAATTAAAAGAAGGAATTTGGTTAATTGCACTGAAACTTTGTCATATAGTTTCTGAGCAACAGCTCAGTATTTGAAAGCTTTTCTCTACCACTGAATAATTTGCCTTTGGTGTATAAACAGCAAAAAATGACTTCTAAAATTAAAATTCATTATTTTTTTAGATTTTAGTTTTATTTATACCTTTACTGATTACTTCACACACTTAAAAAAGGGTTTGCATCAGCTAGATGCAACAACTGATCAGACTGATGATGTGTGAGGTGACCTTCACAGAAGACCTCATTCAGTACAGATTCAGTGTGTGTGTGTGTGTGTGCATGCATAATCAACACTCAATATATAAATTCTGTTAGTCAATAACATGAGGGAGTCGGCCTCTTTATGTGTGTGTGTGTGTGTGTGTGTGTGTGTGTGAGTGTATTTGCACAAATGACCACTTCACCACTGAGGCCTTCTCTTATATTGTGTGTTTTGTGATTGAGACCTTGTCCTCCACACAAAGCCTATTAAGTGGATGACTGTGGAGCCTCAGGGGCGTCACTCACTGGAGCCTCTCTCACTCATCCTGTTAAGCACCTTATGAATGTTTCATGTTATTATATTACCCTGGGGCAGTATAAAAAAAAAAACACTTTACGTGAAGAAAAATAAGGTCCATTTTCCATTATGCTATTAAATTGCTCTCGGTGTTAGTTATTTTTCCATCTAGCCCCTGGGTTTTAATTTTGGCTAGTTGATGGTATATTTGTGCTTTGGTCAGTCAGCTCTTTATTTCAAAGTGGCAGCTGCACTGTAGCGGTAAAATGACAACTTGTCATTTCTGCCTCTTATTAATGTTTAAGCAGTTCAATCATCTGCTTGTTTGATCTTTGTGTCAGTGAAGGTTATTGATGGGGTTTTAAAAGATGCAAAAACTAAATTATTAGTCTTATTAAAAAGTGTCATTATTAACTTGCTGTACTATACACTTTTGATGCCACTATCCCTACTTTTACTCCCCCATCTGGTTTATTGGATTTTGGGTTATATTGCCATGGCAGCCTGCTTTAAGAATGTGCCGTGGGGAAGTACTAGGTGACAAGAAAGCCAAAATTGGAGTGTGAAGAAGTGAATGAAGGTGTTATATTGAATGACTGACAGTGTCTGGGCAAATAGAGGTGTAGGAAGGTGTAAATCACTTGCTCCTGGTTTACCTGTTTCAGAATATAATGCTTCAGAGGTTAAATAAGACCCAGTACCCACTAAGTGACAGTTTTAATCGCCTGAAAATGACTGAATATGAACAGTGACATCAATATTTCAAAAGCTGCCAATTAATTCCAATAGATTTTAAAGGTTGTTTTGTACAACTGTCTATGGATGTCTATGTTGTTTTTAATTTGATTTTATTCAATTAATTTATTTATAAAAATATCATTTTTCCATGATTCTCTTTTGCTCTCCACAGATGCTGCACAATAAGCATGTGATGGTGCGAGTAGGTGGCGGTTGGGAGACCTTTGAGGGTTACCTGTTGAAACATGACCCGTGTCGTATGCTCCAGATTTCCAGAGTAGAAGGTAAAATGTCCCCTATCTCCATGAAGTCTCCTACAATCAAGGACTTAACTCCAGACAGTTATCTGGTGGTGGCATCAGCTCACTACAAAAGCAAGAAATAACACCAGTGGAAATAAACAATATGAAGATGGGGAAAGGGCTGGCTCTTCTCTCTGTATATTACTGACCGTGTTTTTTTTAATAATTACTATTTACTTATTTTATACATCCTAAGGTAGACTTACCACAGTTTAAATATAAATGTCTTTTTCATTCACATAAATCCTTTAATCTGCACAGAGACTGCAGATTTCCATTAAATTAACTTGAGAAACAATTATTAAATCTTTGAAGTTTATGTATTTGCATCAAACTTAAAAACATAATGTTTTGCTTGTGATCATTTTAACTTGAAGAGTAAAATCGCACAGCACTGCTGAAATGCTAGCTGTTTAAAGAGGAAGTAACTGGAATAAAGGATACATTTTTAATATGCAACATGCAAGGCAATAGAAGAACACTGGGGTTAAACTCTTAAACCTAAATGTGAAGTGATGTGATCAGTGCTTTGTGTCCTTCAGAATATTTTTTTTTGGGTTTATTTTTTGTATAATTGTATAGTTATTGAAACAGTTTTTTTTTCAACTTAAAATCTTCAATCCAAATATTTGATGAATATAAAAAGCATTGGAGTGTACACACATTTATGAGCTTTTACAATGTTCTATTTTAAGATGATTCCCAATTGCAACTATAACATATTCAGAAAAAAACACTATTAGGTCAGACTCTGATAGTTGATGTGTGGAAGTGGTTTGAAAACTTTGTGCTAGTTCATCCAAAAGATGTTGGATGGGGTTGAGGTAAGTGATCTGTGTGGGTCAGTCAAGTTTTTCTGTACAAAACTCACGCAACAGTACCTGAAAAATGGACCTTGCTTTGTGCAATGAGGCAGTAAAACTGGATCAAACCTTTTTCACAAAGTTGAAAGTGTACAGTTCTAAATGCATGATTATGAGTTTGATCTGGTAAACACCTAAATTTAATTACAAAGAGGAGTGTTGCAATATTGTTGTCCATACTGTTGAGTGTCTTTCCATATAAGCTTTGTGCTTCTCTGTACTTTACCTCCGTTTTTTTTTTTTTTTTTGGATTGCCCTTCATTTTTTTAAAATCTTTTCTTATAATTTCTTGAAAACCAGTGTAAAAATAATCACCTTTTTTATGCAAATATGTTTAGCTCTTTGTGGCAATTTTTTTATTTTTCATACAGTCCCGTATAGACAGACGAAAAAAAATACTGTATATTCATGTGTCCAGTTTGAATTCATTCTTAAACGTGGTAAATAAAACCTATATGTAGTTGCATTCAGTTATACCGTTTGGAAATCTGTCCTGTTGCGACCTCTAGTGGTTGAATTATTGGCGACTCCATAGTAACCTTTTTTCCTGGTTCATGAAAACATGATTTGAAACCGACACGACAACAGTCCACTTACCCCCCACAGGACAGGACTCCAGTTCAAACAGTTACCAAGTAATAAAGACAAACAACTATCAATATTCATTCAAAGATAACATTTATTTACCAGAATTTGTAAAAAGGCCAGTTCTGACCACATACTTAACGTGAACATGGCCTACTCTGTGTTTGACTAGAGGTAATGATACATAATTATTTTGCCACCGTTACATTTTATTTGCGGGGGGAATTGTGGAGTAGGGAGCAGTTTTATGGGAGCCTCAAAAGAAGGTATTTATTAGAAAGAAAATGAGAATAAAGGTGCAAACGAAAACGCCGAAGTACATGTGTTATCAAGTAGGAGGTGGCAGAAATGAGGTGAAGGGAGTAGATGGAGAATACTGGTCCGTTTGGTACCCTCTATCAGAAGCAATTAAAAGAAAAACACCATTTTGTCTTTTTTATTTTTAATGCATTTAAAGTTAAATCAGCATTTAGTTCTTTGCCTTGACAGTAGGTCCATTACACAGAGCCAGGAAGCTAAACTCTGGCCTGTCTTAAATCTGAATAAATCTTTTTCAGCACAAACATAAATTAAAACAGCAATCTAAAAATGCATCTACTGAAGAACTTCTGTGAATAATAAATATAATCTTAATTTAAAAGCTTATTTCAGTTACCCTGTTCTTCTTCAAATCTGATAACAAGATAATTTATCATTCAGTATGTTCTTACTACTAACTTGTACTGCACAATAATCCTTCAACCAAAATCCAGCACATGTATCTCCTCGAACGTGAGCAGTGTGCATCGTCAAGCATAAACAAATACAAATTCTGATAAAAATGTTCAAATAAAAGCAAAGAGTCATTTAATAGCACTCGGTGTGTAAGCAGTGAGTTTTTGTGGCCAGAGTTTTAGAGTCACGTGTCTCAGTAGTGATGCTTAAATAAGTCTGTTAAGAGCAACATTACAGCTTAAACTCCACTAATTGGCACATGTTGGTATCACAAATCACAGGAACCTCTTTTAAAACAAAGTTTCAGTTTTGGGAACTCAAGTGGCCAAAACAGGAAGCTTGGCAAAACTGTCTAGCTGCTACAAACACAGTCTCAAAGCTTTTTATTCAAAAATGATTACAGAGTAAAAAAACCTTTGCATCCTGATAACACTACTCCTGGAGGCTGAGCCGAGAGGCAGATACTTGCAAGCTGTCTTCTCTTCATGCTGTGTTATCCAACTTGCCACTGAGGTGAAGTGGAATAAACATGCATTATTAAGCAGTGTAAATGAGTCTGTTTATGTGTGATAAAACCTTTGCTCACTTTCGTTAGATTTAATTTTTTCGTGATTAGATATGATCATACAAACTCACAAGTTCTCAAACAAAGAATTATGTATGGAACACAGTGAGAAAAAGCAACCTCATGCTGTGAGGTGAGAGCAATAACTACTTCACTGTGCTACAACAACAAAATTATCTTAAATTGCATTGGGCAGATTGGATATAGGCACATCCAGCCACTTTACACACATTCAGCTTTTTGCTTGCTCTCTTTTCCCTCCAAAATTGCCAAATCAAATTTCATATACAATCTGAAGCCATTCCAATGTTATCTATTTATATGCTATTTGGCTGGTCAGCTAAATCAATTTTAAACATCTAGTCAAAGTGTAAGGTGGCAGAATTCATATAATGTGTATTCAAATGTAACAGTATTATCTAGCGAATGGGTAGTACTTGTGTCAAAAAGCCACTTGTGCAGCACTTAACTCATTCACCCAACTATGTAGTAACCCATATGGACTGTAAATGTATGTGAGGTATCTATCTCATCTCAGAAAATGGTTAACAAAGTGAGTTCAAATCAACGTTTAATTACCAAAGGCACATATAATTCACACTGGTACCAAATTTAAAAAATCCTGGAGTTTTATTTTCTGTTATCTGTTCTTATCTGTTCAGTAATTATGTAATTATGTATTATAATTAAAAATTTTTGATTTACCCTCAATCCACCACCTCCAGAGGTCGATGTGCTTATGGTCTGCTTTTCCATTTCCTCCTGTTTCTTTTTTTTTCTTTCCACCGCTTCTGGGTTTTTGACACCTCTGTTTGTGCTCTGGAACACAAGCAATTTACAAGTACAGAATTTCTATCATTACAATATATTAAAATAAGAAAGTGGATGATAATCAGTAATAGAGCTTAATGGATCCTCATTTTGAATAGACATATCTGTTACTATGCAGCAACATTTTATGCACAATATCACTCCATCTATTTTTATCTGATTGAATTAGATAAAGCATTTTACTTTATTTATATATTATTTGTTATATATTGTGTGTAACTATTATTAAAAATTAGTTAAAAATAAAAAAATGTGTCAATGATGCCACTCACTAACCTTTTTCATGTAATGCATTTGATCAACTCTGAGACAATGAACTATAAACAAAAGGTTTTTAGGGTGGTGCAGTCAGAAGCATGCTGGAAATGTGAGGTGAGCGGGATGGGGCAGTTCTCAGTTTGTGTGCAGGATAAACACTTTAGAGTGTCTAGTATAACTCAGTTGCTCCATGTTGGCTTTACACTGTATGGGTTTTCAGAGAAATCTTGAAAAAAAACTACAAGATTAATATTACCACCCAAAAGCTCAGAGGATTGTTGGATGGATTTTCTTCCAGTGGTGTTTATTTAAAATAAAATACAATGACAAATTTATCCAATCAGAACATTATGGATTTTAGTACAGTGGCACAGAAAGAATATTTATTAAATCCTACTTCTGGAATCCACAATAAAAAGTGATGTTTATATTACCAACAATGATGAGACACGATGTACCAATGAACTGATTAATTCTTATTTTATGCCAAATTCAACCACAAATCTTGTGCATTAGGTGTGGAACACAATCTGTTACAAGAGGATACAATCAACATGTTTTCTAACATGGGAGGATTTGCATTATATTGCCAGGCATGACCACCATCCTGAATCCTCAAGTTGAGAACATTCATTCATTCATTCATTATCTCCCGCTTATCCTCTATTAGGGTCGCAGTGGGGTTCCCCATGCCCATCCAGGGGAGAACGTGTCGGGCACTGGGCAGATAGACCCAGGACAGGGCGCCAGTCCATCACTGGGCACACACTCACTCACACAGACACACTCTATATGGGGCAATTTTGAGAATTCAATTAACTTGATCCATGTTTTTGGACTGTGGGAGGAAACCGGAGAACCTGGAGGAAACCCACGCAGACACGGGGAGAACATGGAAACTCCACCCAGATGGGGATTCGAACCGGGAATCCCTAGTGCTGAGAGGCGAACGTGCTAACCACTAAGCCACCGTGCCACCCAGTTAAGAACATGATTATAATATTTGATTGTTATTGTTTTATTGTTATTGTTATTACATGATAACTGCCTGAAACTTACACAGTCTAAAGCCAGGTTCATGGAATCACAGAAAAACACTTGCTCAGTAAGTGCCAATGACATAAAATCATCATGTGATGTTTAAAACAGCCTTTATTGGAAAAGCAATGCCAACTGTGTGCAGTACCAAGGTCTTGGTGAAAATATCAAAAGATGGTGCTCTACTTACCGGGCTGCTCTAGCAGCTCGACGAGTAGCAAGAGAAGAAGAAAATCTCTAAAGGGTCCACAATGTATATGAGGGGCAACCCAAATCAAAAATTTCTAAAACCCTCTTATGTGAATGTGATGGATATGAATGAATAGTAAATATAAAATAAGGATAGGATAAAATTAGAATAAGTCTAAACTTGAACAAATAAATTTACAATTTTTGCTCCAAATGTAATATGGTGGATGTTGAAACTTGAATGTGTGACATTGTCTAAATTGAATAACTAAATGCTAATATGACAAATCTATCACTCCTTTGCTTACAACTAATTACACTGACATTCACAGCAGAACAGTCTTTACCTCCTTTTGTCTTTTTTCTGCAGCTTCTGCCAACTGTCGCCTTTTATTGTCCTGCAAATACAAACAGTTAAAATAGAAATAGAAAAGCAGTAGTAATGAACATTATTTGTAAATGTGCAGCTTTCTTAAAAATCTGCATTACAATCTTTGCACTTTGTAATTTCAAACAGCCATATTGCATAAAGAAAGTTTTAATTTGAAATGCACAGACAGTTTAACCATAACTTATATTAAGATACTGTGCATTATTTCTTAAGAGTAATGAGTGTGCATGCATTAAAACAGAAGGTCGCCACGCAGAGGGATTTACATACAGAACAAGGTCCATAAATAGAAACAAATCTTGGAAGCATGTAAACTACTTACAGGATCTGGAGTAACTACAACATCATCTGCTGCTCCACCCAGACAGGGCAAACACATCCCCATACTGAGACAGAAGTCCAGCAAGAAACAGTCCAAAGAAGTTTAAAGTGACACAAAAATAAATGCTTACAGTCGGGTTTAGCGACTACAGCAAAGCAACTAATAAAGCAAAAATAAAGTGTATAAATTATACAAATGGCCCAGTCCACGATGTAAACAGCAGCTGCTGCTAACTCGCTAACGTCGCTACTGACCAGCACTGAACTAAAACAGAAGTCTAATCAAACCTCTTTCTCATATGAGTTAACATCTGAGGATTGTTCAGACGAAACACGAGGTGTAATAAATGTTTAATATCGATTTAATTTTTAAACAGATGAAGTGTCATATGCAGAAACTGACTGACTTCCACTGACTTCGTTTATGTGCAGAGCGGGTGGGTTGGGGGGGGGGGGTATTGTAACACTCCACAGCGCTAACCACTGGTTGGGAATAGCTAAGAGTTTAGCTTAGTTTATGTTCACTGATCAAAGTGTTTTATTTAAGCTTACATGTAAATATCATCATTGTGAAATTAGATTAGCATATACATAGGTGTTTTAACAATAAGCTCCAGTTATTCAGACTGAATTATATATGGATCCTTTTTTTTGTGTTAGACAATCAGCTCTTCTTCTATAAGTGTTTTAATCAGGGTATCTGCCCAAACTAAACTGTTGTTAATGTGTGAACCACTACACAACTGTGCATTCATTCATTCATTTAGTATTTTTCTCCTAATCCTCCACTAGTTTCTTCACACCTATACAGGAGAGAACATTTCGGACAGATACACCCAGGATAGTACACCAATCTATTGCTAGGCAAGGTAGAGCATTTAATTTAACTTAAATCCACGTTTTTTGTCTGTGGGAGGAAACTGGAGAACCCGGAGGAAACCCACACGGTCACGGTCATAAATAATAAAATGTCCACTGACTGTATCATCAGTACAGCACAGGAGATTTTAGTGGCAGGGAGACAGGGTGATATAAAAGACTAAACCTTTCAACTTAAATACAATTTATTTTAAATGTAATATAAAAGACAACAAGCATGAAGAATTTTCTCATCAGTTCACTCCAAAAACTTCCTCCAAATAGAATCATGAGGAATACTGTGAAATAAAAAAAAAAGATTTAATAATATTTTAAAGACATTGTAATAATTGAAAATAATACATTTATGTTTCTTATTCTGACAGTAACTTATCTTCACTACTCATCGCATCTTACTAGCTCAGTATTGATCTATGATGGGTTAATCTATCATTTATCTACTTTGATCCTATCATAACTTATTTTGTCAAAGAAACTGGGGTTTCTATCCTCCCACACTAACCTTGGCTCCTAATGATTTTCGTTAAGCCACTCGTGTTCCAGCATCTGCTCAACTGTTGGTCGATGGTCAGGGTCTTTTTGCAGGCACCACTGAATCAGTTGTCGACAAGCTAATAAACAAAATATTGTTAATATTTGCTCTTGTATTCATATTACAACTTTTACAATAACTAATAACTTTTATTTCACAAATTTACAGCTAGCACAGGCAGACTGAAAATAGAGCTGTGTGGACAGTTCTTAATGTTGAGTTTTTATATTTTCTTACATTCAGAGACAAAAGGTTCAAAGTCCAGCTCCCCATCCACAATCTGCTCATTTGTTGTGAATGGCACCTTTCCACAAACTATTTCATATAACAGGACACCTAGATTCCAGATGGTAGCAGGAATGGCCTTATATTTCCCTTCTTTGATCCACTCTGGAGGACGGTATTCCATGTCACCTGAGTAAAAATAAAGACAACCAACATCACATGAGTGAAATCTACAGAAATTACATTGAATCCAACTTACAGGAAATCAGTAATTTAATGAAATTACCTATAAATACCAAGTATGGCGTGTCATCTAAAAAATCTCCACCCCCAAAGTCAATCAGTTTTACTTGAAGTGTATCAGGGTTGATGAGTAGATTCTCTGGTTTGATGTCTCGATGAAGAACTCCACATTTATGACAGTGCTGCACAGCCAACAGCACCTGCTTCATTATTTTTTGAGAAATATTTTCTAACAGTGGCCCAAGACGGAAATCAAACAGGTTCATGCAGGGTTCAGGTCGCTCCAGGATGTAGATAAAGCCGTTGTCTGACTCAAACCACTCTAGAGGTTTTACTATATTCTCACATTGAGGTTCCTGTGCAATTATGTCCATCAGCACACCTTCCATTGGGATCTTTTGAGTTTCACCAGGCTAAAATAAAAGCAAACATGATACATGGAGTTTCCTCTCTCTCACTTATCATACATTCTCCATAATAAGACATATATTTACTTACAATGACTATATATGTCAGTAATACGTGCCTTGTAACAGCTTTAATGGCGACCTATTTAGGAGAAAGAAACAAACAGCAAGATTAATAGAAATCTAAAATAAATCTAAAATCTTCTATGATCAAAATCATAGAAATTCTTTTTTTACATTAAAATTCAGTATGTATATATACATATCAGGTATTTTAACCCTACACTATTAGTACTGATTACAGTTTACAACTAAGAGTCATTAGAAGTGTGGTCTATTTAATTTTATACTGGAATTTATCACTGAAAATGTATAAATATCATTTGCATTATTAGAACTGTACTTGTGTCAGTGTTTACCTGTTTTTTATCAGCGTTCCTAATACCTGCATAAACTGAGCTGAAGGTCCCATTTCCGAGTTGATTTTCCACAGTATACAGTGATTCAAAGCTCTCTGTTAAACCGACAAGATAAAAAAATAATATAATATAATATACATTATTAAAAAACCTTACCTATAAATCAGAGATACATTGCTGTTAAAGATGTTAGAGGTGTATAAATTTATCTCAGTTTTAGTTTTTTTTTAGCTGATCATTTAGTTTTACTCTATAAAAAAATATTATTCCACATGTATTATGGTGATGTTAAATAAGTTAACTTGCCATCAGTAATGTAATGATCGTTCATTGCTATTCTGCTGGTAAAAGTTCAAACTTGTTGAGGAGAATCTTAATGTGTTTTTCACCTGTCTAAAAAAGTCCTAAATGATTAAAAGAATTCTGGAGGAAACATTCTATTTATGGAATGTTGGATAGGCTGTGAAATCACAATGGAATGTTTCTATAATAGTTGCTATAGTTACATATATACAGGTGTTCAGTGTGTAAACATTGTAACATTAAGTAAACATTCAGTGTTTTTACTTAATTCCTTACTTATTCAGTGTGTTTACTTAATTCCAGATAGCTGAAGTAATTGTAGAGCTCCTAAGTGCACCAGTATGGTAAGTGGAGCGGATGAATTGGACAATGGGATGGGAGTAATTACAAGAAGGTATATTTGATAAAGTGAATATATTACATATGGATAAATGACAAGTTTTGACTTTTTTTTTTTTTTTTTACAACTCCAGATATGTTAGTAAGGTTGCATTCTAACAGTACTTGCTGGATGGAGGTACAGTGCCACTAGATGGCGACTTTATTTTTTATTTTTTTAGTGCAAACCAAAAACCAAGAGGAAGAGTGAAGCTACGCTAGATATGATGGTGTGTTTTGATGAAGATTTATAAATGATTCTTCGCAGGGGCTTCATCAGGCTGCAAAATATCAACGTTAATAACAAATATAATCATATTTAATTTACTCGTCGTGAGTGAAGCTCTGGTTGACTACATCGCTTCAGTCCGGGTTTTTTTTTTATACAAAGGTCAGTATTCTGCATTTGTATTTATTTAAATAACATACAATAAATAACATATGATCATAATAACCGAATCACGCGTCTGTTTGAAATGTTATGAAAGTAAACCAATTATCGATTTAATCATCATCATCATCATCATCATCATTATGTCTACATGTTCGGTAATCTTACTGCCAGCTTCATTAACTGTTATTCTATATTTAAATAACTTCACGTATAATATTCTTTATTAACATCTACTGAAAATTAGGAATCCTTAAAAAATCATTAAACTGATAATGAATCTTTAAATTTCCACATAGTTGTTTGGCTTATGGTAAGCCATACATTTATGAGATCATAGATTTTAATATTTCGGGACTACAACTAAGGTACTAGAGTAGTATCATTTTGTGTTCTGTACCCTGTAAGCACCAGATAAAAACTGATCTGTAAAGTATTTTAAAATGGAAGTGTGAAGAATAACATGTTTTGTATACACAGGATATTTTTCAGATGATTACAGCAGGAGGAGACAGAGTGTGACATGTGCAGTGAAATTATGGTGTAGAATTTTATTGTGGTTTTACTTTTACAGTCACCAGACATATTTAGAGTTTGTTAGAGTAGCAGACATGAAGTTTTCACTGACAAAGAAGTCAATTTATGATTAAAGGGTGTGCGATGGTATAGAAACTTCTTTATTGTGTCACCTTGCAGTTTGTAGTATTACTGTAATCAACATCTTCCATTTGATACAGGGATACGAATTGTAAATATAATGGCATATTTAATGGTGTATATATATTTGTTTTGAGTTTTAATTTAAGTGCTACTGAAGGGGTAAATCTTTTTCTTTCTTTTATTTTCAAGTTTCAAAGTACAGAGCCTATGGATGTGATTTGGTGTTTGCGTTCTCTCCTGGACCTCCACGTTCAGTTGCAACGAGCTGTAGCGCTTCAGGGAGAGATCCAGGCCCAGTTCCTTGCTCAACTATTACATCCTGAAACAACAAACCCACAACAGCTGTCCCTGCCACAGCTGGACTTACGAGGGGATGATCTGGAGTTTACGCTATCTGTGTTTGAACAGGCTCTGGATGACAGCAAACTCCCAAAAGCACAGTGGGGATCGCGTGTGGCACAGCTCCTCTGCATGCAAAAATCTGACGGGGATGGTTATGTCACATCCAGCCAGCTGAGTTTTGAATCTCTAAAAGCAGATGTAAAAAGAAAGGCTTGCACTTTGGAGTATCAACAGTGGCGGAACTTTAATGAGCTTCAGTATAACCCCCATGAAGGGGTGCAGGAACTCAAACTAGGTGTAGAGGAGGCGGCAAAGAAATGGCTCCAGCCAGACAGGTGTAGCCCTGAGGAGATGGTGAAAAAAGTGGCCCTACAAAAGTTCCTTTCAGTCCTCCCACCAGGTGCCATTGAGAAGACAAGCAAACAGCAGCCACGGAACATTGAGGAGGCCGTGATCATGGCAGCATGCTTTCTGGAGGCCAGCAGGGATGAAAGGGAAGCTGAGTCAGACCGACAGAACTGTGACACACATACTGATCATGGATACTCAAGGTAAGATCATAATTTATACATAATTTATGAAGACTGCATATTTAATGAATAATTTATAATATAAAATTCAAAGTTGTTGAAATCATGATTTGAGTCAGGAATTAGGATCAGTCACAGAGGCCTTTATAAAGGGCATTATGATGTAATAATACAGTGTTAATTACTGTAACATACAATCCTGCAGATTTGTGTCTCACTGTCGTCTATACATGTTGAGGAGTGCAATGTAACAACCTGATTTATATATATATATATATATATATATATATATATATATATATATATATATATATATATATATATAATCCCCCCCCCCACATATATAACTTGCCATAATCATTTGACTTACACTCTTTCAGGGATTGCATCATCTCACCTGATCTGATGAAGCTGGAACCTGATGCAATCCACCAGACTGATGGACTTTGTTTGGAAGTTCCTGTTGTGAATGAACATTTTGGGCCAGATGAATGCACTGAAGTCATGGTAAACCAGTCCATGGTGGACACCAAACCTGTCTTGAACGACGGAGAGGCATTACCTATTCAAAATGAAACTCCAATTTTATTGCATAGTGCTTGCTACAGTGCTGAAATCGCTACAACTTCAGTGATACTTGCCAATAAAATTGGGGACATGACCTCTCACCCAGATAAACCAGAAAGTAAGTTTAAATGCATGTATGATTGTCCGGACTGTGGGAGCAAGTTTAAGCGTTTCGACTACCTGAGAAAGCACATATGTACACCGGGACAAAGTCTGGCCTGTAAGCACTGTGATCTGCGCTTTCCTTCAATGACGCAGTTAACGAACCACCTGCGGGTTCACCGGAAAATGCTTCACTGTCCCGACTGTAATAAGGCCTTTCGTGACCGCTTCAACCTCCGCTGTCATCAGCGCACTCATACAGGTATGTTACTAAGAACACAATAAATACTTGGTCAAAAAGTATTAAAAGTAAAGAAAATGCACTTCCAAGACTGTTTGCTTGTCACTGTTAAAGTCCTGAGTACTGTGTGTGCTTGTATATGTATATATATATATATATATATATATATATATATATATATATATATATATATATATATATATATATTTAGACTCATTATGCATTTTATCGGCTTCAGCTACTATATAATTGAACTATGTAGTTCTACAAATACAGACTGCAGTACGTCTCTATATCTGTCTGTCTGTCTATCTATTCACAAAAAAACAAATACTCTGTTCTTAATGATTAGTACTTAGACACTGTACACTTTAGTACTCTAGTAGACATTTCTAACTTCATTGCTACGCTGTGTAGATGTAAATTTACAGGCACTAACTTACTGTTTGTGTTAGTCATCCTCTACTCCCTCATTAATGCTCCCAGGACACTGTCTTTAGGATGCTGATGATAGAACATTTTTGTTTGGTGAATTATTTTTAGTCTAGTAGTGTCACTGAGGTGTTCCGACATTCCAGCAGGACTACTGCATCTCATTTACTCAACCCAGTGCAATGCACACCAACACACCAAAAAATAAATAGCAAAATACAGGCAACAGGAACACAGGAATAGAACAAACACAACGTATTTGAATGTAAAAATGAAATTAAAATAAAAATTCAGAGAGAGCGAGAGGACAGAGAGAGGTGGCAAGTCCTGTGACATTTATAGCATTTTAAAAATTTTAAACAGCTTTTTTCCAACAAAATAAGAAACAATCAAGGCCGTTGAGATTAAAAGGCAATTATTTTGTAGTTGCAGATACAAAATCCATGCTCTCATCTTAAAGTGCCAAAGTGTTAAAGTTCTTTAATACAGTTAAATTAGGTACAGAAAAAAAGATATATCGTGTGGATATGTTTTATTAATTTGTTCCCTAGTTCCGAAAATGTTTGATTGTCCGGACTGTGGGAGCAAATTTAAGCGTTTTGACAACCTGAGAAAGCACATATGTAATCCTGGACAAAGTCTGCCCTGCAAGCACTGTGATCTGCGCTTCCCCTCACTGACTCGGTTAACAAACCACCTGCGCGTCCATCGGAAAAAGCTCCACTGTCCCGACTGCAACAAGGCCTTCCGTGACCGCTTCAACCTCCGCTGCCACCAGCGGACACATATAGGTATGCTTCCAAAAACACAAATAGTTTAAACATAAAGCTATAAGTAGTCCTAACAATAAATAATTAGGCATCAAATTAGCAACAGTGAGAAAATGCGCTCCCGAGACCCGTTATTGCTTTTCACTTCTGGGTGCTGCAGTGAACTGCTGAGGGAAAACCTGAAAACAGGAATATAAATGTACATATATGTATACAAAGACTCACCAAGCCACCAAGCCAAGCCATTTATTAGACACGTCCTCTTGTTTCGTTTCTACACTCATTGTCCATTTTATCAATTCCACATTCCATATTGATGCATAAGGTTCTACAGTTGCATTCTGTGGTCTGTCTGTTTCTCAGGATACTTATCTTACTGTTGTCTAACAGTCTATAATAGATCAAGGATTATGCGGGCAGTTGATTTCTCTCATTTCTCAGTAGTAGACACTTATTTAGATTTAAATTATATTCCATTTTTGCATTTTGTACTTGTACTTGTACAGGTGGAACTTTCTTATAAAGCAATAACATCCTGAGTTTTATTTATGTAGGCAACAACACTTTTAAAACTATTTCATAGCAATTTTAAAATAAGTATATATAAATAATCTGCACATACAACGCAACAGCAAACAACACGGTGACACTTTTCATTTTCACTTTATTACAGTTTGGAGAGACTACAGTCTTTTTTTGTAGAACTACAATGTACATTAATAAAATTGACAATGAGTATACGTACAGAGGGTATAACAATTTACAAACAGCTTAATTATATAGTCATGTTATGGTACACTTCTAGTACCCTAACATACAAAGGCTTAACAGTTATTTTCAAATATTGTCATTATTTGAACTTGGGCTTCAATCAGAAAAATGGCATATTGTCTGTATTTTAAAATGCTTGATCTTAAACTGAATACATCCCTTGAGTAGATTCTAATGTTTTATTAAAGACATTTTTTTATTTAGGAATCTTTAGGTGTAAGAATCTCCCCTTTTGTGAATGTGTTTGTCATGGCTGTCTGAAATAAATACCATGATGAATGCTGTCTTTGGCTCCATAGGAGAGCGTCCTCATATCTGCCCAGACTGCGGCTCAGCTTTTGCTCAGGAGCGAGGGCTACAGGAGCACCGCAACATCCACACAGGCGAGAGACCCTTCCAATGCCCAGTGTGCAGGAAAGGCTTCCGTCACAGTCGCACCCTTGCCAAACATGTAGTCATCCACTCTGAAGCAAGACCTTTCAAGTGCTCTGACTGTGGAAGAACATTCAAAATTAAAGACAACTTGAATCAACATCAAAAGAAAATGCATCATGGTAGCTGCTTATAATACACTCTCTTTTTTCCACACACACACACACACACACACACACACACACACATTTTGGAGCCATGCAGATAATAAAATTGGTACAATGTACAGTACATATTACTAACTATATGTGAAATCTCTTTATTGACTAATGTACTAAGAAAAGTGAAAATGTCTGTTCCAGAATAAATTTGTTATCACTGTTAAAAGATTTAAAGAGAAAAATATTATATGTGATTTAATAAAAAAAATTATCTGAAGTTTAAATATTTGTCCTTTGATGGTTTTTAAGTTTGAGTCCATTAATTAGTCTAATGCAGAGGATGTGCTTTAGCATTCCTATATTTACATGTCTGATGAGCTTAGTGGGTTTAGCTAAACTTGGACAACTAAAAATTTAATAGATAACAGGACAGGGATATGTTTTAATTAAACTTTGGAAAAGCAAAAGCACCTAAGATTAATAAAATTATATATATAGGACAAGATAATAAACAGTTGCCTTTATCAAAATACTAAGAGACACAGATCCTCATGCACAATGCAAAATCCTACATCAGCTAACAGATTTTTACATGAGGTGATGCATGAATTGAGTTAAATCTTATTATAATTCATTAGATCATCATTGCATAAATTATTGTAATTTAACTTATAACTTAATATTTATAATTTATTGTATTGTTTTATATTGATCAGGAATCCTCATTGCCTTGGCCATAAGACTTTGTTCCTTTTATCAAAATCTTTAAACTTTGCCAAAATATCTAAGACAAACAGATTTGTATTTTCTAAGCAGCCAGCTCTTTAATTTATGTTTTAATATCCAGTTATATTTGGAAAGAATATCAACTTAAGGCATATTTAGCTCTTTTCTGACATCAAGTTTCCTTTATTTTTTTTAATATATATAAAAAACAATTTTTTCAGGCTCAAAGCTAAACAATTACCAGATGTGTCTGCCTTTTGAGGTCATCAAAAGTGTATTATTAACATTCAAATTCATTAACTGTCATTTGTTAATTCTCTGATGAATAACAACATATCAACATATATTTTTTAGATTTGTGCCTGAATACATGCTTATGACCAGTGTTATATAATAACAAGGTTATACATGGTTACAACGTCCACATACATTCTGTCATATTGTGATGCAGGTCTACAACTTTTGTACCATTGGGTGGCAGTATAAACACAGAAATGTAGATCACGCTGCAGGATAAAGCACACGACCTACATGTCAAAACCAACTGCAAAGGCTAAATACTTTGTCAGGAATCCCATTTGGAGCCATTTCAAGCAATTAATGTACTGAGTTTTTTTTTTTTTTTGGCTGCATTTGATTCTGCAGTATGGAGTTCACATGTGACTATGGAAGTTAACGTGAATGTAAAAGGTGCAGATGAGATAACATGACATTTGGATGGTATGGAATTTAGCCAGAGATTAATACATTGATTGTTAATGTATACTGGGTTTACAATGAGATGTAAACCATGACTCTTATCCAGCTTTTGTATTATGCTTCGGCATTTTGTTCTCATCCTCACTCTCTTTTTTCAGCCTCCCACTGTACACATATTTACTCCTACCCCTCTTTGTGACAGTGGTAAAGGTGGCCTTTTGGTGCAGTGTTGTCCACATGATTTAAACTAATAACACCTCTGTCTATAAAGTCTGTCTTGATAGTGTCATGATGTATATGTGTTCTGCCTTGTCTTCCTGCAGTCCCAGGCTTTTGACCTTGAACACACACACACACACACACAAACACACAAACACACACACACACATAACCTTAGACTTAGCTTTTTATCCATCACTTAACTCTGCTTGCCTCTTATACTAATCATCCCAACTTGCTTTGTTCATTATTTTGCACTTGGTAAGGCATGCACAATAGCACATAAAAGCAAGGACAGCATAAAGGGTAACTTTATGGTTGACTGTGTTCATAGGAGCACAAAATTAATGATGTGAATGAATACTAATCAGCACTAATGCAGAGAAGGGCACATGAAGTTTGTTAAAACAAAAACCCATAATATAAAGTCAGTTCAGTCAGCTGTGGAATGTTGTGAATATTGTTGAAGAACTCATCTAACCTGCATGAATGCTATTGTTCCTTAATAAATCATCATCCTTAATCTTCAATCTAGATGTTTTGCAAGATATTAGAAAAAAGAGTTTCTGTGTTCTCCCGTTTCTCCCGTTTTTCTTTCACAGTCTAAAAACTTATTACTATTAAACTCCTTTCTGTATTGTCAAAATAGATATAAAGTATCAGATTTTTTTAATGTAGGATATATTTTGGTTGCTTTTGTTACATATCTATGAAAAATGACAAATACATAAATACAATTTGTTGGATCCATTAAACTATTAAATAGAACCCCAAGGCATTCAAATTGTGTTTTACATGAAACAATGGAATAAAAATGGTTTCTAATGCTACTTGTCACAAAGGTATGGAAGAAAAATGAGTCAGGCTGCAGAAGTTCATCTGCTGCTTTTTTATACAGAATGCAATAAACATATGTGCACGTAAAATATTAATGCAGTTACAGCAGATAGCAGAGAGAGAAAGTTTGATTGCTGTATTGTGTAGTAAAAAAAACAAAACACTTTTATAGCGATAAATGACAAACATTTTATAGCCGTCTTAAGATACTTCACTCTCTTCTGAAGGAACAAGTGTCTATTTCAGATTTATTTAGAGGTAACGATGACTTTTGGCCATTCTAATTAGGACGAATTTAATTAATTTTCTTGTAAAATAATAATAAGAAAAATCCCATGACAGAATAATTAGATGACTCATATAATGTCTTGCTTTTTATCACTTGTTTATATTGCTATTTCTATGCATACATCGTTTTTGTCAGGTATTAGATTTGATGCATAGGTTGGAATCTGGTTTATGCATCACAGATTTTGTCAAATGTATCAATTCTGGATGAACAATTAGCCTGTTTTCAGTTTGCTTATAAAATAAAAGCGATTAGTTACAAGGTATTTGATTACATCCCTTTTTGAATCTTAATTTTTGCCATTTACTTATATATTGGTGCCACCTCTGCAAATAAAAATTATCCAATTTTTTTTTAACTGTAACATACATTTAATTCTCCTATTTCGTTTTTCCTTTTACCTTTCTCATTTTGTCTCTACATTTCTCTTGTTGTTACTCTTGTTTTCAACTTTGCTGAAGAGCAGCTTATCCTCTCTGGGAATTGGAGGGTCAGCATGGAGCTGAATAGCTATTGATTGTGTTGATATGTTTTCTCTTATGCCTGTGTCAGATCCCCTCAGTGTTGAAGAACCTGAGTATGATCAGTGACATTTCAGTTAAAACCTGTTCAGAGGGAAATGCTGCTGCTAGGCCAATGTAGAAATTTCTGCTGTAGACCCCAAAACACCCCCCACCCACACACATTCACACACATACAAATACACAGAGAAGAGAGAAAGAGACAGAGGGACAAAAAAGAGAAAGAGAGAGAGAGAATAGCCATAAGTCAAACCCAGCCAACCATATCATTAAAAGAGGCTGCAGCATCTATGTGATGTGTGGGTCAATGAAAAATCGGAAAATGAAGCCACATTATTAAAATGCAAAGGTACAGGCTGTTTTATTCTGTCATGGAGATCATTTTACTGATTTTATGCCAGCTCAGTTACATTATTCTTAACAACTAATTAGTTTGTATCTTGAAACTGTTAAACCACTTTAAAAACAGTATAGTATTTGAAGGATTTCCATCCACACACAAAATATATAAAATCGACAACACGTTTAAATCTGTGTGTGTGTGTGTGTGTGTGTGTGTTAAAAAAGTCCAGCAGCATTGTTGTGTCTGATCCACTCATGTCAGTGCAAAAAACCGTAGTAGTGTCCTGCTCCAGTGCGTTATATTCCTTGAGCCATAGGGGGCCATAGAGAGTACTTGAAGCTCAACATGAAGAAAGAGAAGAAGGTAGTTCTGATTGTCAGATTGTTTGTAGGGTGTAAACAGTTATCTGGTATATTTTCCTCGGTGAGAAGTCGATCACTCATTTGCTCTGTAAGTTATTAATCTTCTTTTATAAATTTGAAACCACAAAGCTCGAAAGTACCAGAGGGCGTGCAGTCTTGTGAATAAGTCATTAGAAGATGTAAATACTACTCTTTCCCGTTATTTACAATAATGCACATCTTATTGCTTTCATAAACGGCTATAAAAAGTATATTTAAAAGCAAGGTTTAAGCCATAAATGTGTTTATTTAAAACTAAATTGTTAATAAACTGCTCTTACGCGACGTAATCTAGTCGGGTTTTTAAAGGGAACATTTCAACATTCAACATTGTTAAGCGTGGCATACCAGCTCGCTCTTTATTTTTATCTTCATTTCCATTATTGGTTTTAAAATAATGTTTTAAGACTTTCGTACGTTGCACGCATTGATACGAATGTGAAGCGGTCATAGGTGTGCATTATTATTAATGATGTCACGGCTGGACAAACCGCTCAGCCAATCAGATTTAACGACCGAAGCTTCCCGTTTTATGTGAAGTTCAATAATGTTTATATTGTATTTATGTATGTTGTGTTTATGCTTTTTTTCTGAGATTTCTTGTTTGGTATTCTGCTGGTTTTACTTATATAACCCCGAATTACTGAATTACTCTCTACATGGATGGAATAACATCTGAATTGCGACGTCGACTGGATCTGCTTTCTGGGATGAATTTTGTCCATCACAAATGTACAGTTGATTTCCATTTTTCTGAAGCCTTTTCTTTGTTATAAATTATATGGTAACATAAAATGTGTTTTAATAACAATAAGAAAATAACAAATCTTCTAGATTGAATTTCAATTGGAAATATATGAATAAAAACATATTCATGTTTCATTAATATGTGTAATTAAAAAATAGTTTTAACTGCTGTAAATTTTATTTTATTGTTTTATTGATGTCTAACTATTTTACATTTATTAACATAAATAGTAATGATGTATTAAAATGTGTGTAACTTTATCACTATTATTTTATTATCTATATATACTATAAATATATATACTATATATACTATATTATCACTATTTTTTGACTGGTTTTACTTAGATAATCAATAGAACAAGAATTTGGCATGGGGTACCCAAGTTTCCAAAGTCTCAAACCTTTATTACTAAACAATGGCTGATGCATGATATAAGCACAGATGCTACTGAGGCCCCATTTTATTTGGATGCCTCTTAGCATTGTTTTTATCCGAACAACATGGATTCACTTTTTAAAAGTTTAATCAATTTGTTTTTTTGCTTGTTAAAACAGTGTGTGTTGATTTATAGCAGCTGTGGGTTAGACTTTTGGAGCTGCCAGTTGGCTAAGACTAAGAAGGCTTAGTAAAGCCAAATGAATAACTGCCAATCCACTCAATCTGACCTCAAAACACTAACTAGGATTTGTGAAGGACAGAAACCTGTCCAATAATTTAAGCGCTCCGTTGCACTGGACACAATATCATAATATGCTTATCTATTCCAGATCTCATAATATTTTAATGTCTGGAGTCTCTGTTTCACCCCTCAAGACATCTGTATGCTGTTAACAAAATCTGAAGACTTGTGATGAACAGCTATATGTGTATTTAGTGTATTTAAGTATATTAGTTTGCTTATTATTTAATATACAATTTAGAATTTAACAATGTAGTGCTTATATTAAGTGATACTGATACTGAATTAAATATTCTTTAGTGTTAAACTCAGGAGCACATGAATAACTGTAGAAGTGCAATAACATTTGAAAATGCTTATGTTACAATGCAAACACATGAGTCAAAATATGTGCCTTAGAAATGTTTTCATCAAAATCGTCGAATAAGCAATTACAAGCTATTCTTGAAACACTTAACATTAAATGTTATGCAGTTTACAAGCTTGCAATTATTTTGGTGAAACTAACACACTGTATAAAATGATGTATAAAATGTGAATATTGTGGCTCCTGTTTCTAAAGTCTTCATATTTGTAAAGTTCCAAGAAGTAACTTTGCTTACATCTATGTCAAAAAAATGTTTATCACCAGTTTTATTATTTAAAGTGTAAATAATAGTATGTTTCGATGTGAGTTTCCTAAGAGTTCTCCTTTTATGAATTGCATATAGTTAGAGTGTGCCCAGTGATTGGTGCCCTGCCCTGAGTCTATCTGCTCAGAGCCCAAAATGTATGGGCGCCACTGTTTTTGGCATGAACCCCCTCCCCTCCCTCCAGATGAGATGAGATGATAGGAGATAATAGTATATTAAAAGTGTTGGCTTTCATACCTATTTCATTTTAAAAGTATAAATCACTGCTATTGCAACAGAGAAAACCCATTGACCTTTTATTTATTTATGTATTTATTGGAAAATTTTTCAATTCCAAATATTGGAATATATTATCTATTACAAAAGTATAGTATTAACAAAAAATATTATTAATATGCATAAAAACTGTCCTTTGTGACACTGACCTCCTACCCAACCCTTTCTATCAGGACAGACGCGTGACTGTATTCGGAAGTGTTTGAAAAACAGCAGGCAGTTGGAAAGATTACGTCCCTTTGCTGTAACTCCATAGAGACAGACGTTCATTACTGACAGCAAAGGAAAATCTGGTGACGCAAAATTGCATCTGCTGTACTCGTATTTTCCTCCAACACTTCAAACGCAGAGAGGCTGCCTGCTTCTCGATACTGCACCACGAAGAGCTGACGGAGAAGGATTTCTGTACCGCCACTGAACACTGAGCAGCGGAGGTTCTGCCTCACATCACGGTGAGGGCGCGTTGAGCAGAGCTGCATCCTTCCGAACCGTGCGGACTTTCTCTCCCCTCCCGTTTCTATGACAACAGGCAGGGACTGAGGAGCGCTGGGTATACGAGGACCAGCGTGAGTGGGAGGTGGAAACACTTACAGCGTATCCCACCAACAGCCTCCATCTATCCATCAATCCATCCATCCATCCTCCCCATGTATGCGCCAGCTCCTCTTCACAAGCGCCGACTTTACTCTAACCTCTGGAAACTCGCGCTGACGACGCGATGGTGCATCACTCCGGCTCGATACAGTCCTTCAAGCAGCAAAAGGGTCTGTATGAACTGGTTTTAGTATGTTCTCCGTGTTTACATGTGGTTAAAGGATCTTACTTTTAAAACGTGTGAACTCTTGTGCAGTGGGTGACGCACGTTGATTCCATCACTAGATTGCGTTTTTATTCCAACGCAGCTGAGATGTAGGCTTTATTATAATAAATGAAGCTTTGTCTTTGCAGATAACATGAATGGCGTGTTGACTATGTTTAAATGTAAAACATCTTCGCTGTACTCACTGTTGGTTCAGCATTATATACACACAGCCTTTGTAATTGCGCATTTAGAGTTTATTTTTGACGTCTTTTGTAAATGGAAAAGTACTATCTAAGGACTATGGCTAAAAGTTTGTTACATTCATGTATGTAATTAAGTCCAATAAAAATAATCAAGTACCAACAATGCAATAAGGACATTTTAAGGTTTATGATAATAGTCAGGGAAAAGTCCTATCTTAACCTAGAATAAGCTAAAATATTAGACTGCTAATGATTTTGACAGAATGGTACACTGGCATGCTTCAGCAATGTTTGTTCAGTGAAAGTGAAAGCTGCTGCAATCTTATTTTAATGGATTTATAATGGTGTAATGCGTAAAAGCATCCTAATGAACTCTTTCTGATTTTGGAATGCCCTGTTGTTTACTTACTGCAACTTTCACCATCTTTGTTAGTAAAAAATCCTAGTAGAGATATATTCACTAAAATTTTTTAATTGTTTAATCATTTGATAATATGGATTATAAATAATAAAGTATAGAACATACCAATTTAAAGTAAAGCCTTAAGATGAGGCAACTGTTGAAAGCCTTTCTAGTGATGCCCCACTGTAATTTTACCCAACTCCCAAACACAGGATCAATAAAGTAAAACATTATTCCAGTTACTTACACATTCCCCAGAGATCTGTGGTATCATGTGCATTCAGAGCCATAGGTTAGTAATGCATAACCATAATACACCTCGTGACAGGTAGATTATATAAATAAAACTAGTTTTTTTATTTGAGCTGTTTAACCTACAAAATGATGTCTGTGGCATAGATTTACATGACTGTGTGTTGAGTTCCCTGTTATTTCTTAGTCAATAACAGTTCATTATACACTTTAATTTAAACATTTACTTAAAGTCATCCAATATCACCTAACGTTGGCAGACTTATCAACTTAGACAACTATCACACTTTAAGCTAAGGCTACTTTTGCAATGTTTTATGTAATACAATGTTATATTTATATATATTTTATTTGTATATATTTTACATACAAACTATTTAAGGGATGAGCAATGTTGATGTTAAATTGAATTCCCAAATGCTATAGAAATGCACATTAATGTTTACTAGAAATGAATATAATTGTTGTAATTAATAACTTGTACAGCCTGACCTGGTACTTAAACTCTAATCTTTTATTTATTTATTTCTGTGAAGGGGATTAAGTTTAAAATCTCTGCAGGCAGCAATATGTTTATTACTGGAGATATTGCTTTGTATTTATCAACATGCAAATTAAAAAAATTGTACTCTTGAATGTAATAAATATTTATATTGTTCTGAACAATCATCATTTAACATAAAGCTCATGCAATCCATCTGTCCCATCACACTCGCACTTTAAGAAACAGCATGTGAACATTACTTATGACTATAGAAATCTAGCTGAGTAGCCATTGTGCCAGTAATGCCGTATAGGGCATCTTCACATTAGAACACTCTGCAAGAATAGCAACTCTCACAGTGACTGGTGCTGTGAAAAGCTAATTGAAGTCCTGTTATGAAGTGCTGCTTACTGCATATTTTTTTATTTCATACACATTATAGCTTATAAGGGTAAGTGAACAAACAAAATGTCTGTAATTTTACAGACAGCAATAAATTAAGTAAGTTAATTCAAATCGTTACAAAGTCATTACAGTCATTACTGAAACTAATGTAAAAGAACACTGACCAGCCATTTTAATAGATAAACCTTCTTCATTCCAAATGTAGTGCCATTTTTAATAGCTCACCAATTAGCTTTCAAATTAGATGCACTATGTAATATAATAATTAAAGAATGTGGTCATTTTGTTTCTTTAAATATGTTATAGAATTGTAAGTGATAATTCTTGCACATATAAGGTGCATTCATGTCCACAAGCCATGATGATTAAATCGGCTTATTTTTATTGTAATGAAACAAGACACAACATACAACTCAGGGAAAACAGCTTAATTTTGTTAGTTTATGAGTCAGTATTACCACTGAGGGTTGAGTAGCTCTGTGGTTAGTTTTAACCCTCATTGCTCCAGGGGTGCTGTGTAATGACTCACCCTGTGCACAGGCCATCAAGTAGGGATACTTGTGTAACTCATCTGTGTACATCGTGTAGCTCATGTGTATGGTTAGAAAATGCCCACAAACTCTGAACTGATCCATATAAATCATTTTATTTACTTAAGGTATATGTGATTTATTTACTTTGTAGTTACTCTTACTTCTGTTCTGCTGCTTAGAAACAGCTATAAAATATACAACATTTTACTGATTTGACACATTTATGTATACGCTTCACCACGTCCAGTCTTCTATCCAATTATGGTCATTAACATAGATTTTTCTCCGTCTTGCAATTTAGGTGACTTTTAGTTTGTTATATTTATTTTGCATTTTAATGCAGACTGGAAGGGTAGAACTTTACTTATAGTTTTCAAGGTTGATGCCTTGCTATTCAAAAGCTCTGCCGGCAGCTGAGAGCTGAGCTGCTGTCCAGTTAAATCAGATACCTCAGTGGCACAGTGCCTGTTGTTCTGGTTTCTGTCATGATGCATTTATGACTAGTCCTACTGTCTGTTGATCAATAGCAGTGGGTTATTATAGTGGCAGACATGTCTCAGTCTTTAGCAGTTTTATATATATATAGCAGTTTGACACTGTAGTTCTGGTGTTTCTTCTACAGATATTCTTCTATTATATCTGTCAGGTCACGGGTGTCAGGCTTATTACATTAAATGATTATTACTCTGTGGTCAATTATTTAAAGCTTTGTTAGGGTAAAGCATTAAGTAGTAACATGACTTTATACCTTTCATCATCTGACAGTTGTTCTTAAAAGTGTAATGTATGTATGTATCTTGCATATGTCTATATAGGATTTAAAGGTACACTATTTAGGCATAAAGTACCCCATTCTAAAAGCAGAAACATGACATAGTGTACAAAGTGTAATGGTTATTTAAAAAGCAATGGTAATTTCTGATTGGTTGTCAGAATTTTTTTTGTTGGCTTTCTTGCTTATGCCCTTGGTGACACTGATAAGTAGATGGGTTCTTCTTTACTAGTAAACATTTTTGGGAATATAGTGCATTATTATGGACCTATGAATTAAGGGTAAAAAATATAGCTCCATATTTTAAAAAAGAATCTTATGTCTTGTTTAAGTAAATCTTATGTCAAGTATTTAACTTGAATGAGTGCATTTATTAAAGCAGTTGCTTAGCTACAAGCTTTAAGATTTAGTAACATTTCAGAAAGAAGAAAAAATCCTCAAAGCTTAGAAGGACATTGGTCTGTTTTAGGATTATCAGGTTAAATGAGGATGTGGTATGAGCTTTAATCCTGTTGTGGAAAAAGCATACAGAAATGTGATTGGTATTTGAAATGGAGAGCAATTTGATAAGTTATAAAGCACTAGACAGCTGTTGGTGCACCATTGTTCATACAAGACTAAGCAATCATTGTTCCGTTAGTCCAGATGTTTGGAATGGACTGCTGGCAAACACTGTCCTTTCCAATCACAAATGATGTATCAGGTTAGATGGAAAATTAGGCTATGTCTATTATCTCCTTGTGCAGCAGAGATTAAATAGGTCAAAAATTTCCAGAACAATTTATAAAAGATTGGAAATTGCTGAAAATTCTGTTAATGAGAATGAAATGCATGTGTGTATTTAAACAAAGTGATATAGCTTATCTAACAAGTACTATTTACTCTTTACATTACTTATCTTCAGAATATTTTGTGAATGTTTTTGAACTTTTTTCATATGCAGTAACAATTAAAAATTATGATTAAATTAATGTGTACAGATATTTTATTTTATTTTGCAGTAACGATGACATTTTGCTATGGCAAACTACTTGGGACATTATGGATTGTCCATTTTCATAAGCCTTTAGGAAGGAAAGCATGAAATGAATTCATATGTCATGGTAATATTTTTGAAGGTTGATGGACAGCTGAGAGAGTAAGACTAATTTGGATAGGTCACACCATCTGTACACACTTCCCATAAACACCTGCCACCAATTTTAAAACAGACACTGATCTCATGAATAGATGAGGTCCATTGTTTTAGAATTCATATCAACAAATTAGTTAATATATGTGCATATGTTATCCATGCTTTAAAAGTTTTTGCTCGATTGAGTATAAGAATAAATACATGCTACAAAAAAGACATTAAAATTCAGGTGTTAGCCTTACGATAAATTGGAACATTATGCTGTTTACCTAACATCAACTTAAACTTAACTATACATTCTTTTTGAATGTGCAAGATACAAACGTACTACCGCATTCCACCTCCAAAAAGCAGAGATTCTGCTCACAGATTTGAACTAACACGAAGTACCTGTGTGTTGGTGTGGTAGCTCATTAGTTAGTTTCAGGCTATCAATCTAAGAAAAAGTTTGGAGTTTAATCATATAGGTAAAGAAAATAATTGCACTGTTGACATTAAGTTTTTTGTTTTATTTCATTGAAATTCAAATAAGCTAAAAATTCAATTCAAATTGAATTTTTAAATAAAGTTTTATTAATATTTTTATTTTAATGTTTTTTTTAAAACAATAATATTTAGAGCAAACAAATAAATAATCATTTATAGGATTGCTTGTTTTAAAGAAATATATATACACATTTTAAAAAATGTACAATAAATTAGTAACAAAAAGTTGCAATAGCTACCTGTCACAAAAAAAGTACAATTATGTGATGGAACATAGACAACTATTTAATTAAAATAGAAGAGCTGGGAATTAAATAATTTGTTATGTAATATAAGGGGCGGCACGGTGGCTTAGTGGTTAGCACGTTCGCCTCTCTGCGCTAGGAATTCCCGGTTCGAATCCCCATCCGGGTGGAGTTTCCATGTTCTCCCCGTGTCTGCGTGGGTTTCCTCTGGGTTCTCCGGTTTCCTCCCACTGTCCAAAAACATGGATCAAGTTAATTGAATTCTCAAAATTGCCCCGTTTAGAGTGTGTCTGTGTGAGTGAGTGTGTGCCCAGCGATGGATTGGCGCCCTGTCCTGGGTCTATCTGCCCAGCGCCCGAGACGTTCTCCCCTGGATGGGCATGGGGACCCCCACCGCGACCCTAATAGAGGATAAAGCGGGAGATAATGAATGAATGAATGTAATATAAGTTGTTATGAGGATAACAAATAATTAACTTTTTAACCTCAGCCCCCCTTTCCTCCCCCAATTATTAATTTTTAGTGATGCAGAAAATGAGACTGCACCTTACAGAGCAAGCAGAGCTGTAATTCTGTTATTCACTCACATTTGTCTGCCTGTGTGTAAATATACTTGAGCAACAGGGCCTCAACCACAGGGTTGCCACCTGTCCTATTATATAATCCACAGATTGAGGATAAATATAGGCTGATGATTGAATACGAAGAAGAAAAGAGGTTGCTGCTTTGGATTTATTTAAAGCTGGCTCTGATATTACGACAGATAATTACTATGAAAATCAAATAGTTAGATTTAAGTGGTTACCAGGTGACATTACATCCCTGTTAATAGTGAGATGGAATTTGCTTGTTTGTGAATAATATAACCATAATTATTAAAACAGCAGTAAGCTTTACACATTACATTTATTTTTATGTTTTGTAATAATAATAATGCTATAGTGCATTCATACATGTATTATTGATTAATACTATTTATTTACTTTTATTGTAACCAATGGAATTATTACAGGATTGAATGCTGAATCTGACCAGCCATTTGAATTTATCAAACAGCCCATTTTAAAAACAATGAGCATTAATATGGAATAGGCACCTGTTCACTGCATCTCTGAAAGAGATTTACACAGAAACACAACTGATGGTCCGTGCACATTTTCAACACATCTTGTCCACAATAATAAAAAGTGAGTACAATGTCCATTGAACATAAATAGCTTGCTTAATGGACCTTTCTCAGAGCATCAGAGGCACTGAAATGTTGTAACACAAGTCTTGTTCTCAAATGATTGTATCGGGTGGAGTAGCGGTACTAAATATGCAACGTTTGTTCGTAAGCTCACTATATTACTCCGTTGCCATGTTAGTGCGGCCTCAGGGTGTGTAATTTTTAATTCTAGGTAATGTAATTCTTCTCACTCTGCTCCACAGGCTGAATATTGACTTGATAATTGCCTATCTGAGGTGCTACAGAGATTTTCATAATAAAGCGACTGGCAAGTGTATGATCTCTCATGAATCAGCAGATGCACTTTGGTTTAATAAAATCAAAAGTGATTAAATTGAAGTTTTTTTTGCACTTTGATTGCAATACAGCAGATTTATTAATCATTACGGTCCATGTTTACAATGCAGGATGGACATAATGTGTCTGTATGTGTGACTGTGAGTTTTTAGTTTTAATCAAGCTTTTAAAATCTTATTTGCTTTGCATCTGTTGTAACTAGGGCTCCAATAAATAAGAAGAGAGAAGAGAAAAACAAAAGATAATAAAGAATTCAGTATATGGAGGTGACAGTATAAAATAAAAACGGAAGTGTGCTGTTGGAGATGGATAAATGATGAAAAGTCAGAAGCAGAAAACAAGAGTACAAACAATACAATAAAAAAGAACCTGTGTCAAAGTGTATGGCAGGGACACCACAACAAAGGTTCCTCAAATCGATATTACTGATGCAACAGTACGTCAGCAGCAGATGTGTGTAACATCATGGGAAATGTACCATCTGTCACAGAAACATGCTCTACCACATGCCAATGTGCAACATGTGATTGACAGCCCTCAATGATTTTCAGCCAGATGAAAATGTCAGACACGCGGTCACTAGTCAAAATCAGTCCTTGTTTAATATTTATATAAAACTGTGACTGTATGTAATCTATATAGTCTGTTGGTCTCTTCAGTTTAATAGCTGTAACAGCCATCAATATTTTAATTTTATTTTATCAGATTATGCAGGTAGGGTAATTAAGTTACTTGAGGGGCTTTAATATTGTTTCAGATCATTTTAAAATATAAGTGCATCATTATATTTATGATATTACTGGACAGTTTCATTTTACCAAACACAGCTATATCTTGGGATTTCTGAGATGATTTTGTGCTCATCACAGTAATTATTCTAAATTACTATTGCTTTTCTGTCAACTTCAACCAGTTTGGCCATTCAGCGCCAACAGCTCTCATCAGCAAGGCTTTTTCATGTGCAAAACTGCCGTGTATTGAATTTTTATTTATAAATAAATATATAAAAAGAAACCAGAACTGATTGAGAAGAGAAAGATAGAGCACTGGAGAGTTATGGATAATTAGCTCAGTAATTACCTTCATCTTACTGTGCTTCTTATCTACTACTGTGTTTGGGGGAAGGGGATCATTGTTATTCCATTTTTTAAAAGTCTATTATATCTCTACTCAGCACTTAAATGAAAAAATACACTGGCTGTAGAAGTGATTGCACTAAATTGTACTGATTTTTGTTGATTTATTATTTTTAATAGTTTGAAAATATTAAATATAATATAATATGAAGTTTTTGTTAAAAATGATAATAAGATATTTAGTTACTTATTAATTAATTAACATTTTTAAATTATTGTTATAATTTTGCCATAGAAGTTGTGTTAGTTGGTAGATTATTCTCAGTCCAACATGTCACTGACATGTTTAAAAATTCCAGTATCACTCTAATGTCTGATCCAATCCCAACAGCGCAACACAATTTAGAACTCCCCACCAGTCATTGCCAAGAACCGTCCACCACCCAAATGCACTGTTGGGGTTGTGGGGGTAGTTCTACAAAGTGCAATTTAGTCATAAGCAGAGCTGATAGAATGCACTGCAATTGTGGAAAAAGGAGGTTTTCCAGAGTGGCCTGTGAATGTAGTTGGCATTGATGGGATATTTCTCATGGGACAGACTATGTACATCTCACTGGATGTTAATTTTCTGTGTCTTAAATAATTATGAGATCATAGTATTCCTAATGGAAACCCCAGCTGTGAAAAAACATCACGGTTTCCACTGGACACTTCTGTGGTTTCATTCATGTGTCTGATTTGTTTTCGTTCCTGTCTCTGTTGCCATGCACCTTTTGTTTTGTATCATGTCAAGTCCTGCCCTATGTTTTTCCATTAATTAATCAGTTGATTGTTTGCACCTGTCTCGTGTTCCCTTTTAATTTCCCTGTGTATTTTTACTTCTAGTTTTTAATTTGTTCCACCAAACATTGTTACTACAACAACCATGCAGTTTCCCAAGTGTTCTCATTTCTGTCAAATCCTGTCTGGATATATTATATGATTATATATTGCTAACCCTGACTGTAGCTATAAATTTATTTAATTTTCCAGATCAAAATTTTAATGATCAGCCAATTGAAGTAAGAAATTCATATTACCTTTAAAAGGCTAATTTGTATATTAGTACATCAATATAAGATGTTTATATTGAGATGTTTGTACCTTATTTATAAACTTGTTGTTAGTGTGTATATTAGGGTATATGGGTGCTTGTGGCTATAAAAAGTAGGATGAATAATAAAACATGTTGGGCAGAGAGGGAACATGGTGGCTTTATGTTGAAGAAACCTACTGACCTAATTTGTTCTCACTCTTCTTCTTCTTTTTCTTCTTCTTACACTGTCTTCTTAAGAGAACAGTACACAGAGTGCATGCTATACTTTTAAATACCTTGGAATACACAAGTGGCAAATTGCATTGTTCTTTGTTATTATGTAATATAAAAAGCATGTGTTAAATGACTTTAGCAGGTGTAACTGACTGATCTTAGAAACTTTAAACTCAACATGTGTGAGCTCAGGTTATACCTACAGAGTAATAAACATCCTCCAATCCATCCAAGGTCTCCAGCTCACTCCACAATCTTTTAGCTTTTAGTTTGACATTTAGTCCCATTCTGTTGCACTATGTTACATTCTTCGGTTATGTTTGCCCAGAGTTTTAGTTGTGTTGTTACAGTTAATTATCATTCCTGTGTTTTAAATAATTTTTTAGTTTTATTTATGCCTACTGTAGACTTCCAATAGTAGGCTTGTCAAGGCTACTGTTGGCCCTTTCTTGTGTATTCCAGTTTAGAATGTGAGCTGAAATTTGCTCATCTGACTAGTGTAGGATTAGTTTGGTCAATGTCCTCTTCGGCCACATCAAGGTCGGGTAATAAACTGCCCTTGCTTCTCTGACCTGGTAGTAAGTGGACACCTCCGCTTCATCGTGGATGTTGTGAGATCTCTGCTGGACATTGCTAAGCTCTGATTTCTGTCAGCGATGCTTTTATCCTTGTTGCTCAGAAATCATTTCTTTTCTCCTTTCTACTTCAATTAAAATTGACTGCAAACATCTTAATTAAATACTGGTTTGTTAAATTTGCTATGATGAAACGTTAGTGTCTGGCACAGAGGAATAGCCTCCACACAATCAAACACTTTCAGTATGAATTGAAATACTGATTGCTAGCCAGACCTCCGAAGTGCCTGCCATCACAAATACTCTTTTGGCTAAACTGAAATTTACACCCTTTAAAATCTTGTGAAATGGTAATCAGAGTCTGTTATGACCTCAAGATAGATTTGGCCATAGATGTGAAATGAAATGTCAAAACAGCTCATGTGTGGGATGGTTATGAGTTCTTTTCTTTTTGTTACTTATATACTCATTTATGAAATACAATTTATTTAACTATGTAGTTTTTAATTAGTATGTTGCATTTTAATAAAAGTGTGTTTTATTCTTATATTTAAAACACAGAAAGACAAATATATACTGACTTGATTAAATAACTTTATTTTAACTAAATCAGTATTTGGCAGTATTGTATACCTTTAAGCTCAATCTAGAATAATTGTGTATTCTTTGTTGTCTTCTTTTTATTTCTTCTTAATATATATTTAAAGACTTAGATATATACTTTACAGTATCGCTTGATTTATTTTTTAACATATTAGTACATTATTTATAAAAAGCAGATAATGCCTGAAAAGTGTAGCATGAGAACAATGTCATATCAGTTTGGATGCAATATTCTGGAACACAAACTGAGCAACACTCCTGGGCACACAAAATGGGCCAAACCCAAAATAGCAAAGGCCCTAACAACAAATCACTGGTGAGAAAATGATAACAATGAAAACAAAACATGAAATTAAATAATGTAAACTGAATTAAGGTTTCTTGTTAAATGAAAATATAAATAGTGAGAAACAACAAGATACCAAGAAATTCAAATGGAAGAGATCTGTCTGCTTAAGTTAAAACCCTTTTATTATGTGCTTAGTTACATATATTTTCTTTTAAACATACTTTATATAAATGTTTTATGTTTTGCCTTTTTTCTCTTAAATATAGTATAGCCTCAAACCTTTACCAAACCTTTTAGCAAACCACCTAGGTTTGGATTATTCTTTGCACCTCCATAGATTAATACGTTTAGTGGAAAGAAACTAAAACTTTTTGCCAGATTTGAAAAACTTTTCAGTGGATTTGAGCATGCTATAAGTCATCACTGGTTTTAAATGCTTAAGAAACTCATATAAGTTTATTGCTGACATTATTTTTGCTTTATTTCTATACAATAATCTAACAATTAATAGATTATATATATAAAAAAATACTCTCTTTAAAACTATGAAGTCTGTTTGCCAGTGTAAATGCCTTATGAAATTGTATGAATTTATGCTTAGCTTGAGTAGGTATGGCTGTGTTATTTATTTCCCCAGTGCAAATACAAAGCACTTTTGCCAGGTTTTCTCTGCTGGTAATGGAGAAGAAGTGAAGGGCTATCGATTGAAGTTCTATTTTGATGCTGAAACTGCAAGAGTAAATTCAATAGAACCTACCTCCTGCGCTGTAAACACACACTTTTCAAATGGGTATTGAATGTATCAGTCACTGCATGGAGGGATTGACAACTGTCACTATTTTCGTCACATCTGTTTGTTGTGAGATGTGGCTGTTATTATATATTTTTTTACTTTTCCTCATATTGTCATTGGGCAAATCTCAGTTGTTCAATAATTGAAAAAACATTAGAAGTCCCCAGGTGTTTATTTTTCTGTCTCTCTAGCTTAGTATCATTATTTTCTTTGTACCAGCAGACTACCATTATAAATAATTACTTACAAGTGCCTTAATAGCAGGGGTTTCCATAAGGCTTTCCCCACTTATAGGAGGGAGTGGAAAATGGACAGAAAGAAAAGCGCGAGAGAGAATGAGCGAGAGAGAATGAGCGAGAGAGAATGGGCGAGAGAGAGTCTTTTCTCTGAAGGTCACTGCATGAAGTGTCATCTAATGGATAGCATGTAAAATCATGCAGAGGAGAAAATGTCTGTACATTTAACAATTAGCTTTAACAAATGAGTCAAGCACACAGGTACAATGCAGCAAGGTCACTATCAAAGCACTCAATACATCCAGCAGCAATCTCTTAGTATTACAATGTTCTAATTATGAGTATTATATGAGTAGACAGGATAAGACACCTTTTTTTTCAGGATTTATGATTAAAGTTTGGTTAAAGCACATTGATTCCTGGGTACTAAATTTAATGATGAGGTCTGAATTCTTCATCTTTGTAAATTCTCTATTACTATATATATAATAACTATATTATTTCAAAACACTGATGAGGATTTGGCCCAAGTTTTCTTTTATAATCCTTTTTTTTTGCATTAAGATGATAATGTAGCACTACATTCACAACTTTAGTTACTTTTAAACAGCATATACGTGATATGTTGATGTCATTAACATCATTCATTAAAACAAGACCCTCTTGCTTCTTGGGCTCATTTTCTGTCCCAGTGCATTCATTTACCACCATCATGACATTGCGTTAAGACATGAGCTCTGCATTATTTTGTCAGGTGGGACCATGGCTAACAGATGTTGCCCATATACCCTCTGGGTGTTAAACATAACACTTAAGGGATTGCTCCTAATTGAGAGTTTACTTACAACATCCTTAGCATGTAAAAAGCTGTGCATTAATTTTTATTCAACTGTAATATTGACAATTTCTTTTTTAGAAAAAGGACATATTGTGGGCCAGAAGGAGACAAGGAGTGGGTTCAGGGTAGGGTGTCAATTAGAAATTAAGGCAGAGGCTGTGAAAGTATCAAGTTATCATGTTGTGGAAAAGCTCTTTATAGTGTCTCACAGTGATTATATTAATAATGATGGACAACCTTTTTGGAGTAAACGTGGGCTGCCTTCTTTCTGTAATCCAATTCCGTACTAAAATAAATCACCTTCTTTCTGTCTCTCTCTCTCTCTCTCTCTCCCTCTCTCTCTCGCTCCCTCGCTCCCTCCCTCCCTCCCTCATTATCCGTTTCCACAGGCATGCACACCAGTATCAGCGAGATCCTGAAAGAGAAGCATATAACGCCGTCTAGACGCAGTCTGCCCTGTCTGGCTCAAAGCCAAACACATCCTCACAACCTCAGCCACTTCCTGTCAGTGCCTCTGAGTCCTGAGTCCAAACCCAACTCCCACGCCCTTAGCGCTACCTGTACACATATCCCCCCTCCACCTGCAGGTACCCTAATGCAGTGGTTCTCATGTTATGCTTCCTTGTGTTTCAGGTTTTTTTATTTAATTTCCAATTGTTGTAATTAGATTCAATTAAAATCCAGAGTGTAGTTTACACTTAGAACATATCCTAGCTTTTTAATTATTGCCCCAAACATTAGTATTTGAATGTTTGTTAGTCTTCTTTAATCAATAGCTTTTAATATAAATATGCAACTATATTTTGTAATTAAAATATAGTTTGTAACTGCTGTAGAGATGCACAGTCATCTCAAAATAATGAGAGTGTGGTTAGGCTTTGTCCACTGTCCAAAAAAAGATAACACTCATGGGCACAAATGGTACTGAGACTTTGATCTGTTAAAATTAGCTCTGTGTGTGTGTTTGTGTTTGTGTTTGTGTTTGTGTGTGTGTGTGTGTGTGTGTGTGTGTGTGTGTGTGTGTGTGTGTGTGTGCACGTGCGTGCACATTTAGCTTTCCTAACAGTTCTTGCCTAATGAAAGAATCATTAAGTAGCCTTTTAAGTTGATACAAGGAGAGAGAGACCTATAATCATTACTGCTCTGACTCGTGGTGGAGGGATACGGTTAGAACAGTCCAGGTCTTTTACAGATGCACAGTCAGTCCTAACTTTAAAAGCATGGGGTCGGTTTAACTCTGCTTACACTGTGGTTGATGGGTAAAGCAGTTACCATTGGCATGTTTGGCAATCTCGAAATGTGTGATTCTGACAAAAAAATATATATATATCCTGTATATTTTTTAATATGTACATCATCCTGTCTAATGATGAATTAATAACTCTCTGACTCCTTACTCCTGCTTTTTCTCAGATGCTAATACCCAGTATGTAGATGAGATGGAAACTGCAGCATATGAGTCTAGAACAGATGAGTCTCTCCTTATCCAGCAGACACCGTCAACGAGAGGCAAGCTTGAGGCTCATGTGGACTCAGTACGGGTACGTATATTTACAGCACCTTGATCTAATCTTAAATAAAGTGACCAAATTACACTGCATGGCCAAAAAAAGTAGCCACCCAGCAATGGAAGAAGGTCATGCGGTCTGATAAGTTCAGATTTACCCTGTTCCAGAGTGATGGGTGTATCAGGGTAAGAAGAGAGGCAGGTGGAGTGATGAATCCCAGCCTATTACTAGACAAAGATACAAAGGCAATTGACACTCAGGGGCAATTTGGTAGCTTTCAAAAATCACGGTAGAGAACATGCTTATTCTACCATCATGCCCAGGATTTGTACCCAGAATGTTGTTGTGAGGCAAGAACACTAACCACCACACCTCTAATTTTCATACAGTAAATTAACAACCACATTTCTTATGTTTTTGACAGAGAACCTATCCTATAAAATCTACTGGACTTCTCTTTAGAGATGGCAAAAAACGAATTGATTATATTCTGGTTTATAAGAAGTCTAGTCCTCAGGTTGAGAAGAGATGCACTTTTGAGCGAAACTTGCGTGCTGAGGGACTGATGTTGGAGAAGGAGGTATGGTTTCATCAACTTTCGTTTCATATAACAAAATCATGGCAGATGTTGCATTTCTAACAGAGCATTGTTCGAAATGCATTTTTATGCTCTCTCTGTTGACAGTGAGTCACAGAGCTATTTGTAGCTGGGTGAGGGAGCATACCCGAACTAGTGAGAAATACAAATATGAGTGTGGACCATGGAACAATTTTCACCTGCTTTAGTTTTTGATATGCTGTCTCCTTGAAACCCATCAATTTCTGTCTATTTGAATATATTACAGCAGTACGAACCCAGATTCTAAAACCTGCATAAAACTGGCTTTTAAAATATCTAAACAAAAGGCTAACTTTTAGAGAAATCTACTGCAGGCTATTAAATTGACAAGTTAAAAAATACTCTTGTATTGTTAACCTTTTGGGATTTCTAATGTTGTTTGAATAAATCTGAATGCTACTGTTAAATATATTTTAAAGTCATTATTTGTTCTGACTTCATATCCAGATTAGTTTCTGCTCCCTAGTGCAGTGTACATTTTCAATATTTATTCATTACATGAACAAAACATTTATTCATTTTGATGCATGATTAGAATTTTGAGGTACTGAAATCCTAAGAGTAGTAAACTAGGTACGTCATGCTTATATTTACTGAACAACATAGTGGTCCACTCGAAACTCGTACCTTTAAAAGGTTTTTAAAAATGAAATCACAGGCACATTTCCAGCACCACATAGATATTTTAATGGAAGGGGTTGGGAATATTAAACTAACTTCACAAAATATTTATGTTCATGATGCAGAAATGTGCCACTTCTGCTAAAAAGTGATATAAATTATTTATGGTTTGCACTAGATAGGCACTGATGTTTAATCAGCTGTCTGTAGCAGCCAAAAACTTTTAGTGATGAAAGCATTGAGATGCAGGATGTAACCTGTTATGTGTGGGTTAAAAGAATCTTTATTTTCTTTCAGCCCTCTCTAACCAACAGTGACATCATGTTTGTGAAGATCCATGCACCATGGGAAACTCTGTGCAAATACGCAGAACAAATGAACATCAGAATGCCTTTCAGGTACAGGTCAGAAAACTTTGTTCATTTATCAGTCTTTGAATGTCAATGTTTCATATCTTTATATATATATATATATATATATGCACACACAAAAAATATGTATATAGTGTTTATTTTTAATTTTTTCTAGGAAAAAGTGCTACTTTTCAGACTGGAAAAAGAAGACTATGGGCAGGTACGTTCTGAACCAAGCAAATTTGGTGAGTTACACAGCCTTGCCATCTTGTCGCAGTAAAGCTATATAAATATCTGTCAGTATTCTTTATATTACTTTGCATCTTCTGAAGAGTTAAATTCTAATGCTTCACAGTTAATCTTTCCAGTGTTTAACTGGATTAAAAGGGATTAAAAAGTTGGAGGTCATAGTCATTTGTTTCCAAAAGTCACTCTTCAGTATTTAGATAATTGGATTTAATATTTAGTTTTATTTAATTTAATTCAGTAGCAATCGATTGGACATGAATAAAATAATTTTTTTTACAATTTTTTACTGTCTGAAATTAATTAATTAATTATTATTAATAATAATAATAATAATAATAATAATATTAATAATAATTCATTCATTCATTCATTATCTCCCGCTTATCCTCTTTCAGGGTCGCGGTGGGGTTCCCCATGCCCATCCAGGGGAGAACGTCTCGGGCGCTGGGCAGATAGACCCAGGACAGGGCGCCAATCCATCGCTGGGCACACACTCACTCACACAGACACACTCTATATGGGGCAATTTTGAGATTTCAATTAACTTGATCCATGTTTTTGGACTGTGGGAGGAAACCGGAGAACCCGGAGGAAACCCATGCAGACACGGGGAGAACATGGAAACTCCATCCAGATAGGGATTCGAACCGGGAATCCCTAGCGCTGATCAGAGAACGTGCTAACCACTAAGCCACCGTGCCAATAATAATAATAATAATAATAATAATAATAATAATAATAATATTATTCCTACTATTATTCCTACTAACCTCTTTTCAAGCAATATTTTTTTTTTCTACCACCTGTGATACCAGGCATGACTCACTGGGAAATTATATATATATATTTTTAATTGCTTTTTTAGGATAATAGAAAATAGTGTGCTACTAAGCAGTGGAAGTTCTAGACCACTTTAATCAGAGAATCAGTCAGGCTTGGTCTAGTTATCAATATAGAGGGGCCAGGTTCTACCTTGTTGTGCTTTGTAAACAAAAAAAAAGCAGTCTTTAAATGTAATGTGTGAACAGTGTGAACACACAATGTTGTGACTTACACCTCATTTAAGAGGTCTTGATGTGCCCGAGCTGATGAAACAACTCAGGAAAATAGCATTTAAGTGTTTATATGTATGGATTATACAAATTTGGTTGCTTACCAGTGAATTGTAAACACAAAATTGACTAAAATCATTTTTTGTCTTTTTTTCCCCTCTTTTACAGTCGTTTTCAATTGAGATGTCGTCAGATAAAAAGTTGGTTGCCCAGAAATCCAATGAAACTTGATAAAGAAGCGCTGCCTGATTTGGAGGAGTCTGATTGCTACACTGCCCCCTTCAGCCGGGCCAGGATGCATCAGTAAGCCTCATTTCCATGTTTTAGTGTTGGCTGTCGGTTTAGTGTTTGGCATGTCATATAATGATTATGTAATATATGTTCATTAAATGTGTATAATTGAAACCAGAACTATAGTTTTGCTTATGACCACCTTTTAATGAAATCTAAAACTCTAAGAACATTTTTTTCCATCTTTAAATTTCTGCCTTTGTTCCTTTCTACCCTCGCATTAAAGTGCTACTATCATGATATTTCATGAAACAATCTGTGGTTTTAAATATGTTTAATTTATTTGAGTTACAAATGAACAAATGTGGATCCTTCACAATTTGCTTTTGAAATCATCTGTTTGAATTATGTTTTTTTTTCTTTTGTAGTTTCACCATCAACAATCGTGATTCCTTCTTCTCAAACTCTACCAGAAGCAGAATAGTGCATCATGTACTTCAACGTACCAAGTACGAAGATGGAAAGTCCAAAATGGGTAAGTTCCTTCATGTACTTTACTTATTTCCATTTCAGGTTTATAGTCATTATATTTTAGATTACATTATATTTTGTTTACAACAACCTGGAGAATGATTTACTGCATTATTCACTTATTATGTTATTTCACTTCATGTGTGCCCAATTTGGTCAGGACAGGTATTTGCTGTCCACATTAATAACTGTTTGAAGATGTGCCAGGTAACTAACAGTTGGTAATCAAAGTCTTAAGATAATAATAAATTACATGTCTATAATATTTGTTTAAAAAAAATAATTTATTTTAGTTATCATTTTATTTATTTTGTCTTCACTTTCAGATGAAAAAGTGCATCTTTACCTGTCAGTGTTTGTCACTGAGGCTGGATGCACTCTTATTATTTTATTTAATGTTTGGGAACATATATGTATTTTTCTGATTTGCAAAATGTATTTATACTTGTATAATAATTCTCACCGGTGAATTCTCATCATCCATTGCATTTCAGCTACAATTGTTATATTTCTATTTTTTTAAAAATACTTCATGCATTTGTTTGAACATAAATGATATTTTATTTAATTGCCTCCTAATAGGACTGTTCAGGGTATTATTTAGCATTTAGATTTAAATTACATACAACCTTTTACAAAGTCCCTGATTTATACATTCATGAATCAAAATTTTTGTCGTACTGCTATAAAGCTTGGGTTGGGGGAGCAAAAATGCTAAAGTGAGTAAGGGAACAGATCCTGAAAGGATAATAGGATTTATTTATCACTTAAAGGCAACATTTCCTTTAAATACACAATTTACATTAGATTTTTTTACACCAACGTACTGAAAGTATGTGACCACCTGACACCCCTGTCCCTTTTTTTTACTTTTTTACTTTATTATATGTTTGGCAGTTATCATGCTGGAAAAAATTGGTTTATTTTTTGTCTTTATAGTTTATGGTAAAAAATTATATCATTTACAATTTATTATTTTAAACAATAAAAAAGACACAGAATAAAAATGCATTATTTAATTGGCTAATCATCTAGAACATGGTCAAATTATGTGCATTTCTCCTCAGCTCCTCCGCTGTGTTGTCTGTCTGTGCTTAATTATTATGGCCAACATGAGCGGCTACTGACTGGCCAATCAGGGAATGCATGGGAAGGTGGGTACAATCCTGTGCTGTGTGCCCCACACTACCTTTCCTCAACCCCAAATCCAGTCTCATCACTGCATAAGTCATCCTGAGAGAAATCAAAAGTAACGGATGAAGAGCAGTGCTTTATTTTAGAGTGTAAGAACATTTAATGGAAAATAAATACAGATTTGTTTCTATTTTCCACTAGGGTAATGTCTCCCCGTCTATTTGCTTTTAGATGTTTGTATATAAATAGCTCAGAGAACAATGTGTGTGTACTAGTATGCAATTGTCAAAGTAAAGGTAAGTAATGGTTAAGGAATAATTTTCATTTATTCATTTTATGTCATGCCTGGTCCATATACACATATATAGTTGTTTAATGTTTGTTGGTTATACAGATATTTAAATTAAATTTTCAATCAGTATTTACTTAATATACAAATTATGTAGGTTTATTAAAAACAAAATATTATTATATATGAATCATGGAAATTGGATATGTTGTATATATGTCATTAAATGTATGCATTTCTCTTTGGCATAAAGGCATCAATCGGTTACTTGGCAATAGCACATATGAGGCTGCATTTCCTCCCCATGAGGTGAGCTCACCTTTCAATTTAACATAGTTAAATTTAACATACTAAATGTAAATGTAAACGTAAACATAGTGCTTTATTAATGTCACAAGTCATTTTACTAATGTAGCAGCATTGTTTTAGGCTGTTGTTCACAAACTTTTTCTGTAGTGTCTCACTTTTGTAGAATAAAGAATATCTTTCGAGTGCCCCCTGCTCCCACTTAAAGTCTCATAAATCATGTATTTGAAAATTTACAGATCTTTCCAAAACAAGGCGGCAGATGTTGCATGCTGCATCTCCTCTGCAATAGTTTATTCTCTCACCTCTCATTAATGCCAGATTAATGTTCAAAAGGTTAATGTAAACAACAATCTTGTGAATCTTGGTTTATAGTTTGTATTGCCTTTGGTTTCTCCAACATTTTCTCCAATTTCTGAACAATGGCTATAAATAACATTAAAATTAAGCTAAATTCAAACTCTGTTTCTCACAATCAATAACATAATATCTTAATCACACTCATAGTCTGAATAACCATGTAATAACTATGTTGTTTTTTTGTTTGTTTTTTTATTTTTATTTTTATTTTTTTTAGGGCAGCTATAAAAGCAGGCATCCGATAAAAACTCATGGGGCTCAGAACCATAGGCACTTGCTTTATGAAAGATGGGCTCGCTGGGGAATTTGGTACAAATATCAGCCTCTGGACCTCATACGGTAAAAGACAGTTTTAACTTATTTAACTGTATTAAGGCGTAGTGTTTTCATTCATTCATTCATTATCTCCCACTTAATCCTCGCGGTGAGGTTCCCCATGCCCATACAGGGGAGAACGTTTCGGGCGCTGGGCAGATACACCCAGGACAGGGTGCCAATCTATCACTGGGCACACATTCACTCACACAGACACACTCTATATGGGGCAATTTGGAGAACTCAATTGACTTGATCCATGTTTTTGGACTGTGGGAGGAAACCGGAGAACCCGGAGGAAACCCACGCAGATACAGGGAGAACATGGAAACTCCACCCAGATGGAGATTCGAACCGGGAATCCCTAGAGCTGAGAGGCGAACTGGCATAGTGTTTGATGATGCTTATTTATCAGAATATTTTTTGTTAAGGTTCTATTGTTGGACATGAATGACTTGCATTTAACAGTGATTCAATGTTGCAGTTTTGGCCAACAATGTATAGTTGAGTTGAGGTCAGGAGATTTCTGATTTAGCCTCACTTTACACAAAGAGTCTGATTCATGCTACAAATGAAGTCATACAAGAAATATACATACATCTTTCTCTGTGTGCATTATCAGAGGTTTTCAGAATTAGGAAAACGTATGTTCACATAATTCTAATTATAAAGAATTATTTCTACAAACTTTAGAATCTACAATCTGCAATCTCATAGAACTAATGCTGTGGTAATACTGTTAAACCATTCTTTTTAAAAAGTTCAAACATCACAGCTCAATTCAATTTTACTTAATCAATATTAGATAATATTTGTGCTATTTCCCCTGGGATTAATAAAGGATTCTAATTCTGATTTGCTCAGCGGTGCCCAAACAATTGTATAAAACTGTATAAATTGTCAATCACTGCAAGTGGCACCCCACTCTCAGAAAACTCTTTGTACCTTTAGGGCTGCAAAAATTTATCAATAGGGCTGAAAGCTCTAAGGCACTTATATAGAGCTTGGAAACAAAAATAAAAAGTTACCTTGAAGTCCAATGATTAGTGTTAGGAGATGTTAGTCCATGAATCTTGGGGGACAGAAATGGACTAAAATATATTTTCTGTGTCTGTCCCTGTATAGCAATTAAAAAGAGCTAAACCATGCTCTAGCGAGTATGGTATACTTTCGCATTTATTCTGGATAACAAACTGCAAGTAAACACATTAATGAAATGGAAATTTACTGTTTATAGGAGATTACTGATAACTGTGCCATTTCTCTTTGGCTAAGAGATGGGATAGACTAAGTTTATTTACTGTATGTTGTGCTTTTTAAAATATTTTATTATCTCAAATAGGCTTTACTTTTAAATCCTGAACCCCCACACATTGGCATCTCAGAGCCCTTTTTTTGTTACAGGTGTTAATATTTAGGTACAGGTTAAACTAAAGCTTGAAAGAAAATCACAGATGAAGATGGTTGTGTCAAATGCAGCATTCAAAGTAAAAGTATCTAAAATAAAAAATCTATGTGCGACCTAAAATGGAAATTTCTAAAGGAAGGATTATAATATCATTGCTTACACTATATTCATGTTCCCATATCTTTATTTGTCAGACGATACTTTGGAGAGAAGATAGGCCTGTATTTTGCATGGCTTGGATGGTACACAGGGATGTTGATTCCTGCAGCACTGGTCGGACTGTTTGTCTTCCTCTATGGCCTTTTTACCATGGACTCCAGCCAAGTCAGGTTAGATGTGCAATACACCTGTTACATATATTCATTATAATACCAATTACATTATTGTTGGTATAGGTATTTAACAAATCTAAATAACACAAAAAGCTCCTCAGATATTGTGTTATAAATTTTAATCACTCAACAGCCGAGAATGGAACTCATTCATTCAAATTGTAGAACAAGAACAGTAAACATTGTGGGAAACAAACTTGCAGGTGAGAACCTCATGTGAATTACTCAATGGTAAAATTATGTAAGATTATGGTTATAGTTGGGGTAATGGCATTTACAGTTACAGGTTTGGGCAAGTATCTATGAAATGAAAAGATAACACACGTGCTATGTATGTGTTTGTGTGTGTTTATGTGGTAAATCTGAAACAGCTATTATGCTTTCAAACATACAGATTTTTATATGCAATATCTTAAAGGCTAAATGGGTCAAGCCAATAAATTTGTAACATAAACAATATGTTTTTTAGAGAATTTTTTTATATGGTCTGGAGCCCGAACAATTTTAGAGTTAACACAAAACATCTGCTGTTTTAAGCAAACTCCAACTGATAGAAAGCAGGGACCAGTTTCTTAGATTCTCTAATGGGTTCTTAAGCAATATGTTATCTGTTTACTTTTAGCAAAGAAATCTGTGAGGCCAACACCACCATCATGTGCCCCATGTGTGAAGTAAACTGCAGCGCCTGGAAACTAAGTGACAGCTGCGTCTATGCAAAGGTAAATTAAGATTTCTTGCATTAATATAAGATATATAGCAGCATATTGTAATTAGGATCAATGGAGTTTCAATATCTTGTCCCAGCACTTACTGGGCGAAAGGAGCATTATTATATATATGACTTTTTTGCCATAAATACCATCATGAACAAATTACATTTTGCATATTCTTTGTCCTGTTTAAGTTTAATGGTTGATGTATAAACATATAGAGGACAATGATTAGCACTTGTGACTTGGTTTTCTTTCTTGCTGGACACTCTAAAGACACATTTGGACATGTTTGATGTATGAGCTGGACAGGCTGAACCAGCTATTTCTTTTAACTGTTCAGACACTGTCACCGGCATGGGAGGCTGCAATTATACTCCCCTCTGCCTCAATTACAGCTTTCTACTGGTAGATTTGTACACAAAACTTCTTTATGTACAGCAGGATTTCATTCCCAAACTATAAAAGTTGTAGCAACACCCTTAATTGAAATAAGAATGGATGTCAGCAGCAGCAAAACAAATTATACTCTAATTTTTTTGTCTATACTAATTACCTTAAGGTAACTCATCTTTTTGATAATGGAGGCACAGTCTTCTTTGCTATCTTCATGGCGATATGGGGTGAGTTTTCTTTATAAGAAGTTTTTGTAGAGAACAATACTGACAAAACAATTTATTGCTGAATTTTTGTATAACTCATTATTTTTTTTTAACTGTTGCTGAAAGAATCTTTGAATAAGGGCCACGAATTTAAATAAATGTATTAATTTGCAGTCTGTATTTGATAGTAGTAATGTCAAACTGATAGGATGGGCATGAACCCACTTATAGACCCACTCTAGTAACTATTAACCCTAGTGTTAAATTCCAAACATGTACCTTAAAAGGCTGGTAATAGGCTGTAAAATGTTCATGGAAGAAAATAACATGGTAGTGGTAGAATACTACATGCACAAAAAACTTTTTTCCATCTTTTAGCCACAGTTTTCCTTGAATTTTGGAAAAGACGAAGAGTGGAACTTACGTATGACTGGGATTTGATTGACTGGGAGGAAGAAGAGGTGAGCATCATCTTAAAATAGAAGTGTGCCATTTTGCATTTCATTAGCATATAATATATGCTGTACATATTACACATTAGTGAAACTTTATCAATAAATGCTTATAGTAAAGAAGATTAAAATGACTGACACAAGATATGTGTCTGGAATCAGTATTTAGCCAATGCCTGTACTATGTGTTGTGTTTCTTATAGTGTAAATCCTGTGTCATGGTGTGTTCTGTGAGTGTGCTTTCTAATGATTACATTCAGTGCATGCTGTGCTTTCTGCTGCAGATTCCATGTGTTAACCATCCCACCACAGCATGTGTAAAACTAGCTGATCATGTGCTGGGTGCAGTTTCCCCTTTAACTGTAAATGTAGTCTCATTAAGAACATTACATCAAACACAACATCATCTATGCCAGAAACCAGACTCATCACACTGTTTTTACAGAAAAGACCCAGCTTTGGTCTCGGCGTTGATGTTTTTTATTGCATTAATTAGACAATGGTCAATATCCTTTAGGATGCTTTGATATTCACTCAGCTGAATCAGTTCCTCAGTAAATCATTATGGAGACTACTGTATAGTAATTCCAATGTCATTCAGCTCATATAAAAGAGTCTCATCATCATCTTTGTGCTGTGGTTACCAAACCAAGGGAAAACAAATGATGATGTCATGAATCAATGTGTAAAATATGCCCAAATACGAATTGATATCCAAAAAAAATTGTTGAAAAAGTAAAGTTGATGTTTGTAACTTGCTTGTGTCGATAAGGAGGAACTACGTCCCCAATTTGAAGCAAAGTACTCACGCAAAGAAAGAGTCAACCCCATCTCAGGGAAACCAGAGCCCTTCCAGCCCCTAAGTGACAAACTCAGCCGCCTAATGGTGTCAGTATCTGGGATCTTCTTTATGGTAAGTCTTTAATCTTATAAACTTGCCTGCCTTTATGCGTCCCACAGTGTATTTTATGTTGCATCTATTTTTTATGCTAAGCTCCATGCTCGAGAAGGTTTTTTAATATTCGTAAATCCACTGAATTATCCCACTGTGTACCATGTAAAGCTACACATAGCAGTTAAAATGACTAAACAAGAGTAATAAGTTATAGCTGTAATATCATCCTGGTTTACTCTAAATCAACATCAAAACTTTTGGTCATGTAGTAAACCAGGAGTTATGACTAACAAAATATATAAACCTTATGACATAAAATATTTTACACGACTTTTACACATGTTTAAAATTATTTAAATAAAGAAGTTGTATAAAAATATTAGACATGGTCATTCATTTATTAAAGAAAATAAGTGGCAAAATATGGGAAAATGATAGTTCCTTATTATAAAGTCTGCTTCAGTATGCACCGCTATACTATATACACATCAGCTGCAATTACGTTCATGTGTTTGTAATTTGCAGCTGGATGAGATCACAGCTAGATTTGATCCCTGCTTAACAATTCTGTTACTACAGACCCATTTTCCCTCAACATTAACTGTAACTCTTATTGTCATACCACTGCAAGACATTTAACTGGGCTTTTTATGAGAGTGTGTAGTTCAGAGAAAAACATGTTCTGCATTGTGGTTTTGATGCAGAAAATATAAAAAGCATTGAATTTTGAGTTGACCTGAAATGCTTAATTAGATACTTCTGAAACACTTATTTATAAACACAACAGAATATATTACACTCTTCTTCCCAAATTAAGGGTGCAGCATGTTGAAGAAATGCACTCTCAACTTTAGTCCTGGGTTCACTTAGTCTTTTCTGTGTTGAGTTTGCATGTTCTCTCTATGTCTGCTTTTATGTCTGCTTTTGGTTTCCTCTTAAAGTGAAAATTCTAAAAGAATTGGAATTTTGATACCAAATTGTCCCTTGGTAGGGATGTGTTTTGATATAATATTCTTTTTATGCAATAGACCAGTAAGCTGTCAGTATGTCATGTTGTTCTTTGGAAGTCTTTGGAACATTAGAATTAGCTTCAGAAACTCATGCAACCCTCATCATGATAAATAGTTTAAAAATTATTTTAAAAAGTGTCAAATTATTATGTTTTTTTTATTCAGACAGTTTACTTTAGCTATTTGATTTATTCTAACTTCATACACTAGTTTTTTACTGTTATTAATTCTCACAGGCAATTTAAAGGGAAACTATTATGTTAGTACAAACAGTTAATTAGATTTTGAATAAAATGTTGCATTTGCATTAGTCAAAGGACCTAAAGGATGAAGAATTACAGTTCTTTGTCATAGTTTCAGTTGAGAAAGAAATATTGACTTAAATACCAACCATTTTTTAAAATCACTAATAGCAAGGAGTTTTATATAAAACTGGATGTTGCATTAAAAACCTGCATTGGATTTAATATATTCTAGATATTATCACATATTATTGTCTCCCCCTGTTGGCTTTTATCTGTGGTGCAAGAGGCAGCTGCAGTAAAATAAAGACTATTTTTTATGCCTGCATTACGCCAAACATCTATAGAAATAAAAATTACATTATTGTGATGTTGAAGACCATTAGCGAATAATTTCATGGCGTTTCATTACACAGTTGTTTGGAGTCTCTTAACCTCCTTTTCTATTTGCCCTACATTTATTTCTTTGTATTTACACAGCACATGTCTTAGCTATTTCCTCAAGTCCTTTGTCATGTTTTTGATTGCATCAGATTTAACCAACTTAAATTTTTTTTTGTTGTATAACTGTCTGAAATGAAGTACAGTGAAAAATCAGAGATGCACAAAATCATCTTTCCATCTTATAACTTGCCTCATAATTTTATTGTTTTAGATTTCACTGGTATTGACAGCGGTCTTTGCTGTGGTGGTGTTTCGACTCATCGCCATGGAAAAGTTTGCTTCTTTTCAGTGGGAGTTTGTGAAGAAGAACTGGCAGTTTGCTACCTCTGGCACTGGAGTCTGCATTAACTTCATGATCATTATGTCTCTCAATGTGGTCAGTGCTCACTGTATGACCTTTCAATATTAAACCATAGAACATGCTTTGTGCTTTACGTATATATTTTAACATTAGATTATACGCATGTATGAAAACGTTTTAAGCAATAAATAAAAGCATAGACTGAGAACTTGCTAAAACTTATACTGCTGAGGGGTTTTGCTATCGTGAACTTTTAATATGCTACGCATTCTACACACACACACACACACACACACACACACACACACACACAGTATATATGTGTGTGTTTAAATGGGTTTAACCATTATTCTAGATGAGTGTAGTGTGCTCTACTCTGCATTGTTTTCTCACACTTCAGTTATTGTTGCAGCTTTTATATAAAATGTTTATTTTCTCTGACAGGTTTATGAAAAAGTGGCATATCTGCTAACAAATCTAGGTAAGATTTGAAATATCCAATGTCAGCAAACACACAATCTTACTACTGGAATGTTAATTCTCACACTGTATAGGCAGGGTTTTTCTGGATTCCCGAATGGCACAGACGTGTTGATCTTCAGATCTCGTGGGGGCTCTTTTAATGTGTTGCATATGCCAGTGTGGCTAAACATCCACAAAGCGAAAGTCACGGTCCTACTACTTATTTTCCAGAACACCCACGAACTGAATCGGAGTGGGAAAACAGCTTTGCCCTTAAGATGTTTCTCTTCCAGTTTGTCAACCTTAACAGCTCCACCTTCTACATCGCGTTCTTCCTAGGAAGGTAATCATTTAGGAAGCGGCAGTCCAGGGCTCTGACACATGTTTAAGATCAAGTTGGAAAGAACACTTTTCTTTATTGTACTTTAAAGAAATGATCATAAATTTTTCCAGTACCTTTGTGCTGTGAAAATGCATGGCTATAGAGTAAGCCTTAGTGATGCTCAGTGATCCTTGTGCAGTCTGTTTTGTACGAGAGACATATTAAGCTGAATTTTCATCTTATTAGAAAGATTTTTACAAAAGCCATTAAACAAGGTATAAACTAGAGATATTAACCTAGAGAACTCTTTTTTTTTTAAATAATTCTAAAATCAGTGTTTTTTTTTATATAAATATACAATTCTTTTTTTGTTTGTTTGTTTCACAAGCATCTTTTCCTGAGGTCTTTTTGTTGAATAAATGTTCAGAGATGCAAATTCCAGAAGCACACTTTTCTGGGAGTGCTTTCTAAAAGATAACAGTGTGTATCTGTAACATTTCCACCAATTTAAACACTTTTTATGTTGGTGAACAGTGGCACTAAAAAGATAAAAGCATAACATTTCCCTTGGGAATGACTAAAATTGCTCTATTCAGTCTGTCTGTCTTTGTTTGCTGTAATTATGCTTTATAAGGATTTTTTTTGTAATATTTCTGTTTAATACTTTCAGTTTCAAATTACTTTTCTTCCCTCAATGCATTTGGAATTGCTTTTTAATGTATTTGTTGTGACTTTTCCTGAAGTATAGTCACTTTTTGACATGATTTTTTTGTTATTACCCTGCAATAAAATTAGGATCCAGCTAAATAAATTTTATAGCTGTATGTGGTTCTTCACAGGTTCGCTGGCAGGCCCGGAGACTATAATAAGCTGTTTAACCGTTGGAGAATGGAGGAGGTGGGTGAGATTCTGTCACTCAGCTATCATTTTACCCTGCAACACTGTCGACTTTCATTCCATCACTGCATCACTGTCATTTCAGTGCTAGAGAATGATGGAAATGCTGATGCATATTATTGAATCCGTTATAATCAACAAAAATTAGGGTGCACCCTTCCACATAATGGTTTCCTTTGATGGAATCAGCTCAGCAGCCTTGATTTGGATGATTGTAATTGGCTAAAACCTTCTCTGGCTTGCAACTAGAGAAGTCATTCATGGCAACCTTGTGAACTTTGGATGATGGTATTAATGCAGGAATTAGCAAGCCTGAAGAAAAGATTTTGGAGATGATTAATGCAAGTAGTCAGCCCAGCTAAATGACACGTTCTAATGAGATGTGATGAGGCCCATCTTTTTACACTTTTGTCTTGTTCTCAGTGCCATCCGAGCGGCTGTTTGATTGATTTGTGCTTACAAATGGGAGTGATCATGGTGTTGAAGCAGATCTGGAACAACTTCATGGAACTGGGCTATCCGTGAGTACTGTGCTGCCGTGTAGGCCTTTTTATTGAACGAGAAAAAGGATAAGGGAGGGGGTTTTGTTGAATGAGTTTCATTTGACGTGGCACGTGGGGAGAAAGGCCAAGCTCTATGGGCGTCTTCAGTTCCAGCTTTCATGGCTGAGTGTGTTTTGCTTAGTGCTGCATTACTGAAACAAATGGCCATGTCATCACATAGTCACTTTGCTTCTTTCCTGCTGTGTGCATGGGCCAAATCCTGCCAGAGGTGCAGCATAAAAGTGGCTATAAGAAAAAGTTAAAAATTACATTATGGCTATTAATATCTTTATAATTATTAAGGATGTAGTTTTGGATAAAGTGATAGAATGCTTGTTATCTCAGTTTTTATTATTTTAATTTTTTTTTACTTTTGCTTTAAATAACTTCCTTGGCTAATAATTAATAGATAGTAAATTAAGAATTAATATATACATATTATACCAAAGTAGTCTTGACAGTCTAATGTCATTAGTTAAACAAACATTTTCAAGACTACACAGGTAATAATTACAATTTGAACACAAACCTGTGATTTGCTGCTACTATTACCAGTCTGAAAGTTTTATTGTAAAATTACTAAAATATTTTCTATTTGTATTTATGTGTAAATACTTTTTTACACATTAATATTCACTTTCTCTCAGAATAAGTAACAATTTAAATTTAATGAGCTTTTAAAGGATTCTGTTTAATTGGAATTAAATAATATATTTCTTACCATAACATATTACTTCTTTACCTAACTATCCTGAAATTACACTCTTATTAATCTGGAAATACACTTTACGAGACTCTGGAGTGAAATTGTGCTGATTGATTCAGAAACATTAATATGAGGAATAACATTTGAATTCTGCCCAGAAGTGATGAATGATTCCAGGGCTTGGTGCAGAACACTTTCATTACTCCAAACCAAGCTTATTTAAGCTACATTGCTTCATGTTCTAAGACACAGTTATGTTGAAAGATGTGAGCTTTCAGAATGGTTATCACAATTTTTTAAGCCAATTTCTGTGTGCTATGACTTCAAATTTCAATAAAACTGAACACTGGGAAAATATTTTTAATAATTTTAGCTGTATGGTGTGTTAGTCATTTAGGCGTGGTTTTATTTTTTTGTAATTTGCTCAGGCTGCTGCAAAACTGGTGGTCTCGGAGGAAGATGAGGCGAGCTGGAGAACAAAACAATGTGGAAAGTAAAGAAAGGCTTCCTCAGTGGGATAAAGACTGGAACCTACAGCCAATGAATGCTCATGGCCTGGTAGATGAGTACCTAGAGATGGGTGAGTGATGTTGGGAGGGCTTCCTTTTCTGTCCTATTTGAATCCATAAGTAAGCTATTAGCAGTAGTTGTAACACATTGATGTCATTTGTGCTGTGCTGGGATTCATGTGTAACCTATTGTATATTCTGCATCATTAGGATTGTTGTTCATTTATGGTGCCAGTAGTAAAACAGTTATGGACCAATTTAACCATAAAACTATTCCTTTTAGTCCTTCAGTTTGGTTTCACAACTATCTTCGTGGCAGCGTTTCCCCTGGCTCCACTGCTTGCCTTGCTTAATAACATCATCGAGATCCGTCTGGATGCATATAAATTTGTGACTCAGTGGAGAAGGCCCATGCCAGCAAGAGCTACTGACATCGGTTAGTCTATTGAGGTGACAGTATGACCTGATAATGATGCCTTAAAATGTTTTCTCCATTATGACAGTGTTGTTCAACAAAGATATAAAGTGGGCCATAAAAAAGTAACCACTCATTTACAACAAACTTAAAGACATTAAGGAAGTGGTGATTTCCTGGAAATGTGATTTGATCAAAGTTATTTCTAGTTGAATTATAGTTGCATTTGTGCTGCTCAACATTGGACTTCAATGTCATGAAAAATAGTTTTGATTCACAGATAAACTACTACAACTAAACACACTACTATGGTTCATTTAATAGTATTTACTTTATGTGATGGGCCAGTAAGCCCAATAAAAACAGTGTGTGAGAGTGTGAGGGCTAGTTTGATAGATGCCTGGGACACTTTGTACTTACTCACAGTGACAAATGTCCTCTCATGATAGTGAATTATATTCCATATTGTTTTTATGTTTGTAGTTAATGAACTACATAAGTGATGACTGTTAACATATTTTGAAAACATTTATTACAGCTGTTGAAGTTTACAATTGTTTTGCTTTGTATGTAGCTAGATGCCTCTATGATTAAGTTATTTTCCAGATTTTATACTTTTCCTGAGTTCTAAAGACTTGCCCACATAATTTAACCATGCTGTTTTCTTTGCCTAGGCATCTGGCATGGTATCTTAGAGGGAATTGGCGTTGTGGCTGTCATCACAAATGCCTTTGTCATCGCCATCACTTCTGACTACATTCCTCGGTTTGTCTATGCCTTTAAATATGGGCCCTGTGTGGACAAGGGCTACCAGCATGAACAGTAAGAAAGTTCACAACTGACTCCTTTAAAATGGAAAACTTATTAAATGGATGATTAACACTACTATGTAAAAATAATTATAGAGTTCACCTTCATGAAATGAGCTATATATATATATATATCCTGAGTTATATACATTTTTGACCAAATTGATAATTCTCCAAGACTCAGGGTTTTAATAATGCTTTTGACTGCAATCTTAGCTGTTTTTATACCTTGCTTGATAAATAATTTGGCCCACCGAATATTCTTGTTTATGACCACAGAGCACATTTTTTGACACAGCTATTCAAGAAATGAGAAGTTTCTCACTGAATCACTTGGGGTTTAAACATTTTGCCAGCCTAAACATATTATTTATTGCAATATTTATCCAGTGTCAGGCCTTTTGCTGACTTAAATTATTACCTAAACTTGTCTCAAATAAAACATATAAGACACATATGGGAACAGATTTTACATGATAGGGCACAAAATTAAATGGATGGAGTCTCAGATGTAGAATGGAAGTTTTGTATGGTATTTGTCTTGCTCGTGGGTATTTAGAGCGTGTGTGTGTATGTGTGTGCTTGCGCGTGTGTTCAGATGCCTAAGAGGTTATATGAACAGCAGCCTTTCTGTGTTTGATATGGGTGAGCCAAAAAATGGAAGTCAAGAAGAGACGCGATACTGCAGGTACACAAAATCAGTGTCTTCTTTTTGACAGTGCTCTATTCTACCTACTTCATTTGAGTGAAAGCTCAAGATTTCTGTTTACCTCTACAGATATCGAGACTACAGAGCTCCCCCATGGAGTTCACAACCCTATGAGTTTACCCTGCAGTTCTGGCATGTGCTTGCTGCCAGACTGGCTTTCATCATTGTCTTTGAGGTGAGTAACTGTAATCATTGTAACACTCGAGTGCAACATTAATAGAATTTAATTCATAACACTAACCTTGTTAGTAAATGTTTCCTTCTACTAGGACAGAAAAAAGAGGATTCACTTTTCCTCTACACAAAAAGTAACACTATGGTGATGATTGTTTTTTTTTTTTTTAAAGCTAAAGCATTTAAAATCACAGATTTAATGTAAATGTAACCTAAATATATATATATATATATATATATATATATATATATATATATATATATATATATATATATATATTAAATGCTGGTGTTCTCAGTTTTAATTTACAGATAAATAAATCATCAAGGCATCAAATTCAACTGTTAGCATTCATATTAGACCTATATGTTAAATTGAAAGTTAAACTTATCATTTATTATCTTCCGCTTTATCCTCTGTTAGGGTCGCGGTGGGGTTCCCCATGCTCATCCAGGGGAGAACGTTTCAGGCACTGGGCAGATACACCCAGGACAGGGAGCCAACCTATCGCTGGGCACACACTCACTCACAGACACGCATACACACTCTATATGGGGCAATTTGAAGAACTCAATTGACTTGTTCCATGTTTTTGGACTGTGGGAGGAAACCAGAGAACCCGGAGGAAACCCACGCAGACACAGTTAAACTTATCAATCCATTTAAATGACATATTTTATAAAGCCCTGCAGCTCTTTAGTTTTCATATACAGACCCAAAGCACCAAAATACATATGAGACTTTTTCTTGAATCTCCTCAGATTTTTAAGGCTGTACATGAATTTGATCATTTTTATCCTCACATGCAGTCATCCAACTTTTACCATCAACAGCAGCAACATTTGTGTATTGTGTATTTGTTAATTGATAATTTGGTTAATTGGTTATTATTAATTGCACCATAGGATTAAATCAGGGCAATACATTTAGGTAATTTTAACTATGTGGATAAAGGTCCTGAAAAAAGTTAAGTAAGTTGAAATATTTATCATTGTGTTTTATCATAACTTATTGTTATTTCTTTTTGCAGCACCTGGTATTTGGCATCAAAACCTTCATTGCACATCTGATCCCTGACATGCCGAAAGACCTGTGTGAGCGCATGCGCAGGGAAAAGTACCTGATGCAGGAGATGATGTACGAAGCCGAGCTGGAGCATCTGCAAAAGGAGAGGAAGAAAAATGGCAAGCGTTATCACCATGAGTGGCCTTAGCTTTGTCTAAAAGATGGTGACATCATGTGGTCCCATGCAACCACACATGCACATTTCAATACAGACAGCACAAAGAACTGTGCAGTATATTTGCTAAAATTTTTGCATGCATGGTGGCTAGCTTACTTGTTCTACCAACATCTTTTCATTGCTGGTAAATCAAAAGTGGAAACAGGATTAAGGCTCAAGCTTCTTCAAGAACTAAAACAAACAGTTTTGCTCTGCACCAAAGAGCTCCTCCCACAATGCTTCTCTGCGGCCTTTCTATCACCCCATTATACCGTCACCCCAAGCTCAGCTTTCTATTCCACATTTCCTGGATGAATATTGGAGTTTTGAAGAATTTTCTGAAGCTCACAGCTCCAGATATATTAAACACCCTGCTTTTTATTTGTCTGTGGGATGCAATTGCATTGTTTACTATGCAGTAGAAGGGCTTTGGAGTTTGTCTACAATGTACACTGCTTAAACTTAAAGCTTTTCAATCTTTCTGTATGTATGTCTATCCCTCTATGTCTTTCTCTTAAGGTTAAATTGAGGTGTAATTATAAGCTTTACATCTGTGAAAACTCAAGGGTTTGTATGACATAAATTTCATTGTCAGTGGCAATACATCCAGTTATGTGTTGATGTACAACACCTTACTGGTTAGAAAAGCGATAAGTAAGTAAATATCCTCCTGAGATCTATTTACTCATCACTGCTCATTGCTGCTGAGAGAGGGTTGTGGGATGGAAAAAGAAACTATTTACTTATTTTGCACAAAGACAAAATCTAAATATAAAGCTTGCGAATTTTTTTTAATAATACTGGCTCGTTATTTATTTGGCATTTACTTTTTTATTTGGGAATCTGAGCCGGAAATGTGTTTTGTTTTTATGTCCGTCTTCAGTTGTATTCAAAATTTTCCTTCCCCACAAAGACTATAAATATTGCACATAAATATCTGTATATTGTATCACAAGCTTCAGTTGATCAGGTGCCAGTGGCCACAAGCCTCTTTACTCTGACTGTATGCTTATACCATTGTAACGTACTGGCCAAGTCAGCGCATGTGAAGTTCATGGCTTGTAGCACAGGATATAATGTAAAAAGATAAGATATGCCTACATACCCACAATCCTTCTGTTAACAAAATTCACATCATGTGGCCCCAAGAAGACCCTTGCATGCTTGTGGATTTTGAAAGTATAATTACACCCTTAAACTTTAACAGTCTGTTTTTGGCCACAATGGTCCTTTTTATATGGCAGCTAAGATTGACCTTTTCTATAACTATTTTTACTTTACCCTCTTGCTCGCTAGCCTTCTTTTGGTTGCTCTTTGTGTGGTATGTGATTTGTAATTTCTACACTCAATCACTTTGTACTTTTCTTGTGCTTATATTTAAATTGGCTTTGCTTATTTTACTCTTTTTTTATTTTATCCCTTCCCTTTATTTTATCCCCTTTATTTTATTATACTGGTGGCTACCAAAATTATGTTGGAAGGACAGTAACACACACACATTGTAATACTTCCTGTTATTTATTTATTTATTTATTTATTTATTTATTTATTTATTTATTTATTTATTTTTACCCTTTAGAACCTTCTTCAAATTTATTCCTTGCTTTTTTTAAAAAACATTTTTTCTCATTTTTCTAAAAATTCTATTCTTGTGTAAATGTCTGGCATTTTACTGAGCGTGCCTGTGTTGGGGTGTGTGCTAAATGTCTGCTTTGAGGCGTGCTTTGTGTTTGGGGCAGTTGTTCTATTCATATATATAATGATGGATAGAAAAGTCATTTTATAGCTCTTCTATAGTGATAAGAGATCCATAAGATAGAAGTGTAACTGGGAAAAACTGAGGTAATCTGTGCCTGTGTTTTGTCACTTCACCTCATTATCTAAAGGCAGATACAGAGCTTTGATTCTACAGCCTTTTTACAGCATCTGGTTATGTATAAACCATAAATGAGGGGAGAGAGTAGTTTCTGTTTTAGGCTCATTACAGTACACCACATAAAAGATTTTATTTCTGTTTTATCCCATTTAAGTCTTGCTTTCTTAGACTGAGAGAATCATTGCCCAAACAAATCATGACTATTTTCTGACAAGTTGACATCATGTTATAGTGTGTTATTGGACACTTATGTCAGCTTATGCCACATGTTATGCTTGGTTTATGGATAAAAAAGGATTTAAAATACCAAGTTTGAAAACAAAGCATAATATAAGCTCTATTAGACGACCATATATATTTTTTTAGATCCTTAAAACTGTTCTGCAGATAATATGCAATTTTGGATATTTTGGTAATATCTCTTTTGAAATTGAAAGGCAATTTCAGTTGTTCCTAGGATTAAAATTAATAGCTGCTAGTGTCAAATTTAGTAGTTTGTTTTCATTTGAATGGTTGAGGATAAGGTTAGCCTGTGATTTTTCATTGTGTTTGTGTGTACATTGTCATGAACAAATGCAGGCAGTGTATTGGAATTGAGTTTGATGGAATTGTGTTTTTTGGAAAAGCATAATCATGAACTTTAATTCTTGGTGTATATTATCCTTAGAATGGCCAAAAGTCAATATAACTTTACTTACAAATTTGCATAAGATCAACTTAACCAGTTCATTTCTGATGCTCAAGTCATCAAGAATCATACATGCTTCACAATGCAATTACCTCATTAGTGATGAAACTATACATAAGCCTTCCGAACAGTTTTACTAAGACTCCTTCCAAATTCCTGTGTCGAATTGCTATTATAAATAACCTGTATGTGAATGTGCTAAAAAAAAATGCAAACTGTTTCCATAGCTCTCACATTTATCTTAAAGTTCCTTTACAAAATCATTGATTCATAACTAAATCTGATGACAAAATCATTATACACTTTTTGATATTTTGTAGCTTTAAGCAAACCTGTACATTTTAATTACTATTTACAAATTGATCTCTTACTTAATAACCTCCTACATTAATTAATTTTTTCATTAATGATTGTGATTAGTGGTGACCCTGCCATGTGGTACAGGGTAATCTATGCATGCATCTCAGCCATGCCGTCTGTACCTGAAACGTGTTTACTGGTGCACTATTACTGTGGAGTCTGCATGAATTGTTCTGCTTAGTACAGAGTTATCTGATCTGTGATCAGTTTATCATGTAAGTGAGCCAATCACTCCAGATGCAGTTGTAAAATGCCAATAGCCTCATAATGATTTATGTCACCCGTGTATCAAGGCTTTGACGTAGTATCGTCCTTTGGTATCTGGTAATTACAACATCCTTCATTTATTTAATGCCCATATTGAGTATGCGTGACAAAAGCACAAATTTTTCATTGCAGCAAATAAAGCATGTACGAAATACTAAATAGTCTATACAGTTTTTTTTCCTTAGAAACGAAAGCACTTAAAACACAAGATGGACAGTTAAATAATTTCTTTAAATCAGGTTAAAACAATGCTGCTGTTGGTTCGAGAAGATAACGATGAGTATATAAAATATTCATCATATTATATGCACAGTTGTGGTGATGTAATGTAGTAATAATGGGTAACATAATAAATTGGCAATAAGCACATATATGCAGGTCATAATTTAAAAAACTAAGTAAATAAACCATTGTTTATTTATTATAGCTTAACTAAGTAGCTTGTGAACTCAAGTCCAGTATGAAACATGAGAAATGTTTTGGAAGCACAGTGCATTCTTATGTTTCCATGGTGACAAACAATGTCAACAGCATGCTTTGTTCACACCATCCATGTTTACATTTATAAAAAAACAGAATATTGTGCACTGTACAAAAAGTCAGATTTGGATATCATTCTTTCCTGTAATTAATCATTTACTGTATTTTTTAATTGAAACGTTTGCCTATTTTTTGTAAGTGACAGTGTTTTTGTGTTTTGTTTTATAAAGCTGTGTCTGGGACAAACGATGTGTTGGTGTGAGCCTCGTCCTGCAGGTTGATCTTTCCATTTTCTTCAGTTTGAGAGTCTGTTTGTTTTTCCCATGCTGTTCCAAAGTCCACACTGTCAGATTCCTGTTAGGAAAAAGCAACAGAGCTGTTATCTTTGCTTTGTCTAAAAGCATGATACAGTAACCGTACGCAGCACACATTAAAGTTCTTACCGCCTTATCCTGTGCATGATTAACACCACACCAGCATAACTCCTTGTATTTGTCTGACCAGAAACAGAACAGGTTACAGACTGGTCGAATTAGCCCTGGTTTAATTTCCTCTGGTTTGGATGACCCTGAAAACAAAAACACAGGTATTATTTGTTTATAAAAATTTTATTAAATTAAATATCAACAAATTATTTAGATATATTATAAAGACATTGGTAATTTTGCGAATAACTACATAGAACTGATTAAAAAAAAATTGGTAAAAACATTTGAAAGTTATTATTTTGGTGCTTTTAACTTAACTTAAGCTCATCCTATAATAAAGCAATTGTTGCTGCAAGTTGTTACTACAAAGCTGATTTCAAATAAAAAAACATTTATGTACAAAGGGATTACAAGAATTCGATTTGGTTTTACTTCAGTCATTTCAACCTGCTGTCACCTGAAATGGCTCCACATTTGCTCTATGTTATGTTTTACTTTTAATTAGAAAGAGAATGTTTAGTCTTACCTGTTATAAGTGAGATAAGCAGACCTGCTATAATTGTTGCTATGAAGCCCACTGCACTGAAGTATAAGTAGGATAGCGAGTACCACGAGTCAGCCAGTGGAGGTCTGCATATGACAGAGGAGACATTTTGTATTAAAAAAAATATATGACAAACAGAAGCTTAGAAATCAGCATAAATAAACTGTATATGAAAACAATAACCAGTTTAAAAAATAAGTTTATTAATGCTGCAACTATTTTCTTACCATAACCCCAGTGTTAATATTTAAAATAATGAAAGTAGGATTTAAAATAGTAACTCTCCAACATCAGTATCTTATACCTTTTTCTGGATTAAAAGGCAAAGACAAAAATCATTTCCATGAAAGTGGATTCTGTTGTAGCCAAGTCTGGTGTGTGTAAAGTGTCCCAAAACTTTCATCAGTATAGCATATTTGCTAAATGGCCTCAGTCTGTTGCTGCTTTAATTATTAAACACAACTGCTGTCTTTAGATAACTGAGCTTTGAAATGGGATGTAAACTGTTATCTATATAAAATATAATCTGGTAAATGTAAATGTTTACCTGTATGAATCATCAGATGTGTACACATTAGGTATCTCCGTGATAATAGCAGCTTTGCTTACATTACAACCCTCTGTGCTCAGTGACAGTGGGCGAGAGTTGCTGGCTGGTGGGGGATAAATAAAGGCTCCAATCCCGACCCAAAAGGAGAGACAAATTCCTATTAACAAACCTCCTGCAGCCCCCTGAGAAAAATAACATTGTTCACTGTGAAAAGGTAACAACCTGAACAACCATAAAAAAACCTATGCTTTGTGTGGGGTGCCAGCAAATGAACTAACCTTAGTATTTGTAAAAGGAAAAAGAATTCCTAAAGAAAAAAGGCCAAGTGTGGGTCCACCACACATCCCATGTATACTAAGAGCTGCCTGAAAGGTGGAGGATAAAAAAATAACACATTAATTACACAATGTTTATTGAACAAAAAGACATTTGGTTGACATAATACTATTATTTAACTGTTATAAGAAGTAAAGCGAGCATTAATTAAATGTGATGCTGCATATTACCTGCACTATTGCTCCCATGTATGATGCTGCCACTGCCATGCTGGTGCAGACCACTCCAAACACCACACCTGTAAATGAGAACAATACAGCCATATAAATGTGTAAACCCATGTAAACTCTTTACAACACAACTATATGAAATTGTGATTTTTTTTGTTAATTTGACCTAGCTTGTAATACAAAATAAAATAATACAATGCAATTGTTCTAAGTAAACTATACCCTGATGAACAATTTCCCTAGGGGTACATTTGCATTATCTTCAAATAGATACAATGATGCATGGCCAAAGCAAGTTCCAATACTTTTGGATAAAGTACATTATTAAACCTTAAAGAGTAAATAGGATTGTAGTATTTATGTAGTATTATGGACTCCGTTTTCATTAAACACCCAGCAAGGGTTGTTTTGAACATCCTGAATGCAATTCAACAGTTTTGAGTCTCCTGGTGGAAAACCAATTATTTAAAAAATCCTCTTCAAATGAGGTTTTATACAATCTGCCCCATGTGTTTTTCTTTCTTGGGAAATCATCTATTTTAAATTCAAAACATGTGGTTTCACAAATCTGTAGCAGACTAATTTTATTGTGCTGCAATTTACAAATCCAGACAGCAGATGATTTTTAGAATTTTTGGGATTTTGTGTTATTTAAGGAAGCAGGTAATTAACTGAAGGGTTAGTGAGGTATCATTCTGCTTACATAGTGCTTTGCTGATCCAAGTAGATGCTTTGTTGGAAAGGTTTTTATAGCACTGCTTCACAAAATCCTCATATGTTACTGTAGCCAAAGCATTGATACTAGCAGCCACTGTGCTAAAACAAAAAAAGAATAAAATCTGCATCTGCAATCTGAGTGTATTTTATAATCACTGCAGTTATGTTAAAAAATAAAACAAAATGGTATAATTGTAGTAGGTGACATACCTGAGAGTACCGCTGAAAGCACAGGCCACAAACAGACCAGGCAGACCTGGAAAGTCACTTAGAACTTCCAGGACAAAATATGGCATAAGCTGTAAGACAATAGCAGTAAACCTAAATTATGAAATTAGACCTTGTTCATTCAAAATTACTGAGATTCAATATTTTTTATTAAAATATTACAAGTGTTACCTGATCTGGAGCCATCACATACCCTGCTGTCCAGGGGTCACAATTGACATAAAATGTATACATGATAAGTCCAGAGACCACACCACAGGACAGAATCACCAAGAGCCCCAACAAGTTCAGATACAGAGCTCTAAAACATACAAACTGCATCAATTTATCCATTATTGTTTACCATAGTATCACAAAAACAAAACTGATAAGTAAAGTAATCAAAAGCATGAACTTGCAGTTATATTAGTTATGTTAAATAGTACTGTGTTGAAAATACTATAAAAGGGAAAAAAATATGTGGACAACAATATCAGGTATATTAATATAAAATTCAAATAATATTTTAATATAATTTGTTCAAAGGTGTTTGATGAGTTAAGGTAAAAGCTTTTGGAGGTCACTGAAGTCCCTGCACCATCACAAAAATGACAGAGCCTTACTCAGACTTCATATATTCATTTATTATGCTTCATCTAACCAATAAATTGGGGAGGTGTTCCAGCATAAATATGTGGTTGTATAGTTTATTCATCACTCGTTCACTTATGGATAAAAACTCACAGGCGAGCATGCTTTTCGGTCTTGCAGGAAATACATCGTTGAATGGTAGACTGGTTCACTCCATAAATACCCAGCCATGTAAACATGCCCCCAACCGTAACAGTCCAGAATGTGTGACGTCTTAGAGGGCTGGGGTCAAAGCTGGAGAAACAAGTTACAGGTTATCAGTGAACACATCAGTGAAAACTGATCTGGTCTTTTGAACATTCAATACTGTGGATTTATGCTATATTCCCAGAACTCATGTGTTAATCCTCATCAAGCCCATTTTAATAAAACAACCAACACAAAACCGCTGTTGATCAGATACCCATACAACATTGACATTAAATGGCAGTTTCTTTCTTAATTCAGGTCACATTGTTAAACACCATATAGGTTTAAGTTAGAATGTTTACAGATCATGTTTCAAGCTTTAAAAAAAAAAGCTTTTAAAATTTGCCATTTAAAACTCGTTTTAAAACAGCTTAAATTTCTTAAACACAGCAGAAAATTTGGTGTGAACATACTCAAATACGTTTAGTCTTTGTCCATTTAATGCTGTTTTCCATACATTACTGATTCCTCCAGTACTTGCAGAACCCTGTATCAGCACTGTGAGAAAGCCCCCCACCATCACTGCCATCTGGAATGCGTCAGACCACACCACGGCCTTTAGTCCTCCCTGTTCCAAATATGCACACAAAACCATGTGTTGGTCAAGTCATCATGTGTTACCTAAGTTTCAGATTTTTATACAAAAACAAGCAGCCACATACTTACCAAGGTACAGTAGAAGGTACATACTGCTCCTGTGGCAAATATGGATGCCCACAGATTGAACCCTGTCACTAAGGATTTGGAAACAAATGGTTGAAGGTTGATAATCATTGTTCAAACAATGACAGGCACAGGTCATTTATTTATCACAAAATTTATAAATACTGCAGTAAGATCTAAAATCTTACCTTGATTAAGCGCTAAAGCTGGAGCATATACCACTATTCCAGTGTATAACACCTGTCAGGTATCAAACACAGTGCTTTCAAAAATAGTTTCTCCTAAAACACATTTTTTTTTTTTAATGAGAATTCATCAAACTCACTGTTTGCACTATGTAAATGAGAGTTGCAGCTACCCGAACCACTTTTGAGAAGCGTAGCTCAAGATACTGAAAAAAAACAAGAGGATAAACTCCTTTGCTTTGGTTATAAGTTTAGACTAGTTTTATAGATTTAGAAATGACTTCCAAAGTTGTACCTCATAGGTGCTTGTAATTCCTGATCTGTAGAACACTGGAAGATAGAGCTCAGCTGTTAAGATTACCATGAATGTGTAAGCAATGCCGAACAAGATAAATGCAGCCCCAAAGCGGTATACATCTGAGGGAGTTCCAATAACAGTTACTGCTGACATAAAGCTGGCTGTAAGGGACAGAGCCACTGGTGCGCATGTCATCTGCCGTCCCCCGATCAGGAATTCTCGTGAGGACACTTTTTTTCTCTCCTTTATGGCGAAGAAGACTCCAATACCTGAAGATACTAAAAATAGGCTGGAGAACACCACATAATCCCATACTTGAAATGTTCCCCCATTCGGGTTCTTTCCTTCCATTATAGATCTACTAATCCTGAAGACTTGGTTTAAAAGGCAGGTGTCTTATTGCACAGCATCTGTTATCTGTGTGTGAATGATTTGAAGGATATTCAAAAAAAAAACTGCTGATAACAGGCATCAAAGTGCAGGATGCTTGAAGAAACACATTAAGTATTAACTTGTTACATCACTTTTGTAGTCTTGAGATTTTTTAAAAAGATTTAATTTATTGATGTCACTACTTTAAAATGTTGTCTTGGACATGGAATTAAACTGAATGGAATAATGTAATAAGCTGTATAATGAGGTCAGAATGGCAGGGTGTTTATTTTTACTGTCACCTTCAATCAAATTGGTAATGTTTCACATTTTTAAGTGACCCTTGGAAATGTTTTGAAGGAATTCACTCTACAAGCCACTCATGTATTCTGGCACATAAAGTGCTGACATTTGTGTTTAAGCAGTCACGTGTAATTGGCTATGTTTGAAATTGTGACACTGAATAATATTTATTTGAAGGAAGTGTTGAAAGGTTTAAAGCTTTTTTTACATGGATTATTTGTGCTTCGGAATATTTTCTTGCAAAGACAGAATCTATGTTCAATTGTTATGTGTGTGCAAACAAGCAAGAGATTATGGGTTATATATACAGAATATACATTACTGTGTATACAGGAATATACAGTTATAAGAGAATATTTTAGTTTGCCAAGTTAAGTTTGGGGGCGGCACGGTGGCTTAGTGGTTAGCACGTTCTCCTCTCAGCGCTGGGGATTCCCGGTTCGAATCCCCATCTGGGTGGAGTTTCCATGTTCTCCCCATGTTTGCGTGGGTTTCCTCCGGGTTCTCCGGTTTCCTCCCACAGTCCAAAAACATGGATCAAGTTAATTGAATTCTCAAAATTGCCCCATATAGAGTGTGTCTGTGTGAGTGAGTTTGTGCCCAGCGATGGATTGGCGCCCTGTCCTGGGTCTGTCTGCCCAGCGCCCGAGACGTTCTCCCCTGGATGGGCATGGGGAACCCCACCGCGACCCTAATAGAGGATAAGTTGGAGATAATGAATGAAGTTAAGTTTGTTTAGGCCTAATAAAAAATAAATTTGCCCTTTATAACAAAAAACTTTAAAATATTAAAAATTAATTAAAATATGACTTACATTTAAGTGATGTTTCTCTTCAACAGTTCCTCTGGATTAGTGTTGATGACCTGTAAAGTCTTGGAAACATAGGGACCCAAGAACCACAGGGATAAGTTACATTACAAAAGGCATACAGGACATCAGTTAATTTCGATTTGAGTTTGTTCTTGGAAGAATATGTAAACAGTAATGCAAATTAGTTTGGGACAACTAAATCCCAGAATTTTATCATCACATTCCATGGCATTTTTTTTCCATGCCAGAATATTAAATTGTCTCCCTCATTACCACAGTAGCCCAAGCCTTACATCAACAACTACCCTGTAGTCCTGCCACACAAGAACCACTGCTTCTGTAGTGAGGTAAATGACTCTAAACTCAGTTCAGTTCCTGTGACAAATGTCCCCCACACCCCTCTAAATGAAGTGTGAGTTGCCTCACTTTTGTAAACAGATGTATGATATTCAAACATTGACATTTCTTTAACTATGTAGATACATTGTCTTAACAAAAGAAACAATGAAAAACTATTTTATTTTAAGCAAAATATATTTTAAGAATTTTAGCATAGTGATAATTTATAGAAAGGAGAGATAAAAGGGTGCTATTTTAAGTGCCTGTGAGGTAAAACATTATGTTCTAAGGATCTACACTCCTGTGCTCCTTTGAGTAGTGTTTAAAAGGGGAACACATCAATCAGGGTAGTTGATGTAGCCCTGGAGGTTTCTCAGCCTTGATGTTTGTGAATGTGTGCAGGAGGAGGCTGTAACCCGAGTGGGAGTGCTGTGGGAGTGAAAAGCCACTGCTGTTTGCTGCTGTTCTCACATTGCACATCAGCGCCGGTCAGAGCGTGGCTTGGAATGGCCACCATGTTGCCTGTTGCACAGCAGATCGCTTGTATTTTGCTATTGTTGCATCTTGTTAGCGCCTCATACACTGGCCCTTTGCTTCCAGAGATGTCAAATGGCACCTTTCATCACTTCTTTGTTCCAGATGGAGACTACGAGGAGACAGTGGACCCAGAACAGTGTCAGATGCTATTTAAATGGCTAGACTCCTCACCATGTTTGGTAGAGGAGGAGCGGGATTCAGTTATCCGTGACGACTTCATCACTGTGAAGCAACAAGTGGAAGACTCCGCTCGTGTGTTGGAGAGTCTTGGGAGAAGCATCTCGTACGACTTGGAGGGAGAGGATACTTATGGAAAATACCTGAGGAGGGAAACCGAACAAATCACTGAGGCTTTCTCCAGTGTAGAGAAGTCTCTTCTTGAACTGGAGGTGAAATTTAAACAAAGTCAGGAGTCGGACCACAGAGAGGAGCAAGAGTTCAGTAGAACCCTGCTGAACCCCATGCAAAGTGTGAGGCGCTCCATGCAGGAGACAGTGGACATCTCTTCAGGGCTTAAAGACAAAAATGAGCTCATCTCGCTTATCATTCGCAGCCATGGCACCAGGTTGAGCCGGCTGAAAAATGAATACCTCAACGTCTAGGGCATAGAAGACAAATGGTGACTCAGCTCTTTAAAAATTCTTAAAGAGTTCTTAACCATGTCATTCAGCTTGGTTCTAAAGACTGTTAGAAATGTTATAATTTTATTTACTTTACTTTAATCACTATGTACTGTAATATATTAATATTGATCTGGCTCGAGAAGCATTTTTGACTGGTATTTAGAGCAAAACATTGTGATTTTAAATTATTGTTTTTTATACATTTTACCCCATCCATGTACACTTTTACAGAATTACAAGCATGTTTTTAAAATTTGGGTGACGTATGCTACACGGTAACAGCTCATTTGGTACCCTGAAGCAGAAATGCTTGCTTAGTTTTTTTATTAATAAACTTTGGAACATGTAATCAATCATAAACTCAATTTGGGTCCTTAAACAAAACATTTACTTTAGACTGGATGGATAAATCATTCAATTTTGTTTATGCACTTTCGAGTGTTTTACAGTGTAAAATAAAGCAAAAAAACTGGATGTCTGACTATTTATACTGCTGACAGGTAAACATATTAGAATAGAAATACTATTTTATAATTGTAATATTTCAAATTCATAAGTGCATTGAAATACATGATATGAAAAGACTAGATGTTCGCTAAATAGTCCTAACACAATGCCACTGTTTTCTTGTAAAAGCAGTTCAGGTGTGTTTATGAAACCCAAAAATCAGTAGGAAATTTTTCCAGGTTACTGATTTCTGTCTTAAGTGGAGCAGCAGAATCTGTGGTGTTCAGGAAGCTGGTGTGGAGAGAAGGTATTTCCTGTGCCATAGAACACTAAGGGCTGCTCCCCTACTCTCATTTCAGCATGTGGAATAATAATCATTCTACAATGTAAAGAAAGTGACCCATTGTTCCATTTTTTAATCTCAAGAGAGTCTAGATTCTTTCCTTAAACATCTGCACTTTAAAAATGTCTCAACCACACTTTTAAAATTAACCTGCCAACATCATCCCGAAAATTTCTCTTCCCAAGCAGGAGATGTCATACTTCCCTGTGACTTTAGATCTTTGGAAACATTAGAATCTCACTGATTTTGTAGACTAAACACCAGCATAGTGTGCAAATTCCCCTGTGCCTACCCATATTCCCTTGAGGATAGACCAGCGCCTTTCCTATAAGATTATCCCTGAAGATTTATTCAGGTTTAAAAGTCTAAAAGCTTGAATCCAAAAAAGGATGATTTGCCTTTCGAATTCATTTTATCCACCAGTTGCTTTAACTCTGGCCATCTGGACTTAGTTGTTGTGAGGAAATCTTTTCAAGGCCATCTTTACATGCCATTTGAACTTGACCCAACAGAGTTCTTGCTGTTGCATTCTTTAGATAAAATAGCACATACAAAATAACAAAACTACTCATTTTTTTGTTTTTGGGTGCCCAATGAATTTATTAAATATATTTTGATAAAATTATAAAATTAAATGTTATTAAATTATATTTATGATCTGATATAAAATATGTATAAACTGTATATCAAAGTGTATCTATATCCCATGAATTTAGTAATTGGAAAATTTAAATAGTTAGACAGCTATATGCTATGAGGTTAAAGGTAAGGTTTTTTTTTGCAGATACAGAAGGACTCTATGAAAGTTCTTTAAAAATGTATTTGATGAATATCATGTGATGTACATATGTATATCCAGTGGCCTCTTTAAATCTAAGCCTGTTTTGGTCAAAACTGTTTAAGGTCAGTGAAAAAATCAGATTGGCAATGTTTTTTTTAATCTATTATTACTTTGTTTAGCCAAATTTTTTAGGTTTGAAAAATATTTTAGGTTTGTATAAAGGTCGTTATAGCTAGGAAAAAGTAAGGGCTGACTTCACTAATGGTTTCTTGATTGACACCTAATTTAAAGCCGAATTCCCCCCGCCCTGTGACCACATTTCAAAGGCATTTTTTGACACATCTTCTTGGTTTCATGACTCAAGATGGACTCAATGTAAAACTATACACATGTGCTACCAATCAGCAGAATGTTATTCTTTCTAAATATAGTGATGTCATTACAGTGCGGTTACATATCCACAGTAAATTTAGTGTACAATGTGAATTTTCAACATAAAACAACAATTTGTGGGTTTATAGACTATAAATGTAAGCTTGCCTTATATTAACAAACCCAATGATTTTCACCAACCAAATATTCATCATTGTAAAGTGGAAATAGTAAATATAACATGATATTTATTTAGTTAATACAAGAACCCCGTTTACTCATATTAACAAAGAAACAATAAAGCACACTAAACACTTAATACCTATTAATTTGTAGCACTTTGTAATCAGCCAGTTATGTGGTTGAAGTGTAACACATCTAATTATTTTTCTTCATACAATATTAACGTAAACTCTAAGAGCAGGGGAAATTTCACTCACTGATATTGTTTGTGGCATGATTGTTGTTCTGACTAATGGGAAACTACACTGTACACTTTATACAACGTTGTTTTTAGTAACATCTCAAATATACTATTATACATTTTATTGTAGGGGTAGTTGTATTACTATAATAAATATACATTCACTGGCCACTTTCTCAGGTATTCCTCCTGGGTTTTACACTCATTATCTATTGTATTAGTTCCAGATGAGCTGTGTGGTTCTACAATTACAGACTGTAGTCTGATTCTGTATATACATTGCTAGACTCTTTAACTTTGTTCTGTAATGCTCTGTCAATGCACAAAATCAACACAAATCAGGTACTATCTAAGTGGTGGATGACCCTCTTCACTGCAGTGACGTGGTGTAAGTGGTGTTTTGAAGTGTGTTGCAATGGTTTGATTGATCAGAGACAGATGTGCTGCTGGAGTTTTCTAAACATTTCAATGTCACTGCTGGACTGAGAATAATTCAACAACAAAAATGTCTAGTCACCAACATCCTGCAGTCAATGCCCTGTAAACATTGATTCTGACTTTACATTCTATTAAAGTGCATGGTAAATGCAGACCATTACAACACACACACTCCCCCATTAAATAAAAGTCACTACAGTGCCGAGAATCATCCACCACTCAAATACTATCTGATAGAAACTGGTGCTGCTGTTGTCCTGACCGTTACAGAACAGGGTAATAAGAACTAACAACAGTATATTAAACCATTTGTAAATGTGAACCTACAATGTACATCTATATTATAGAACTGATAAAATGGACAGTAACTGTAAACATGCATATTTTACAATGTTTGTACGTGGACACCCAATCATGCTTATGAATAGTTGTATTAATATGGCATTGTACCTTTTACCTTTAACTGTATAAAGTTTTTTTAGAATGACTTAGAACTATGTTTAGACTGATTAATTAAGATTAGGCTTGTTCTGACATTTTGTGCAATGATACATTGTGAACACAATTACAGCACATATGTGAATCTCGAGCAGAACCAGCTGAGGAACTTTGATCTAAATGTTTCTCATCATGTGGTCAGCTTCCTCAAAGCTTTACAAAAATACAGCTGTTATGAAGAGAGATAAAGATTCCTGTGGGAGAGTTAAGAGTGAGATAGAATTGTAAAGACTTTGAGAGTCTTTCTTCAGTAAACAAACTACAGCCAGGGTTCATCACATCACATCACATCACCCCCGCACCACTTCTGCATACACATTAAAGTTCGTGACACAGGACTGCCTTACACCCATCTTCTAATCCCTCTCTTGGTCTTCGATAAACCCAATTGACCCATGAAATGATCTTTTTGTAATGAGAAGCAAACTGCTATAAGCAGCTATTGTATGCATTTTCATTAAATTATATCATGGAATTGTATTTTGATAGCAGCGAACAGGAGTGTGTTTGAACCTGCCATGTCATGCAGAGATATGTGAGACAAAACATTCTTTGCATGCGAGTGCCACTAAGCTAAGCCTCTGAAGAGACCACGGCCTAAGACTGTGGCCTAAATAAATAAAACCAACTTGCACACTAAGGAAAAAAGCAAAATAGCTAAGGTTGAACTCTCTAAACCAGCATAGCACACATAGCTGTCCGTAAAGAATGGAAAAGAAAAATCGCACAGCAAAATATAATTTAATGCTACTTTAACCCCCTCATCTGTCTATTATTACAAACTAAGCACTGTGCACTTTTTATTTCATATACCAGTGAACAGTAATTCTTAGTAGTTTGTAACACTAGTTGCAAACAAATGCTAAATCAATTCCAAATTAAAGTAAGATTCCTTTGTCTCACACTTTGTCAGCAAGTCTATGAGCAGTGCAAAGTCAATTCCCCTTTCCCTTTTTTGCTCCACATGATACCCTCAGCATTGATTCCAATCCTGGAAAGATTAAAAAAAAAAAACTGAACCTATGTAAATCTAGTGTCATCTTATAAAATTAATTAATTTTTACAATCATATAATTTGGATTTTATATGTACAAAATGTACATTTAAAATACTTAGTGAAGAGAAAATGAAAAAGAAAAGAGATTTGAGACAAGCTAAGTGTGATTGTGACTTCCTTTTTTCTTGTGTCTACCTCACCTCACAGCCTTTCTCCCCCAAAGGACCCCAATTCAAACATAGTTCAGCTTTCAGCTCACAACATTGGCCCTCTCATCCGCTACCCACCTAACCCCCAAACCACACCCTCTCAAAAACTCTGATTTCATAAATGGAACTATGGAAGAAAATAAATAAAAACAAACATTACAACATTGAATCTTGTGTGTGTGTGTGAGTGTGTGTGTGTGTGTGTGTGTGTGTGAGAGAGAGAGAGAGAGAGAGAGAGAGAGAGAGAGAGAGAGAGAGAGAGAGAGAGAGAGAGAGAGAGAGAGAGAGAGAGAGAGAGAGAAAGAGAGAGCCCCCCCCCCCCCCCCCCCCCCCCCCCCCCCCCCCCCCCCCCCCCCCCCCCCCCCCCCCCCCCCCCCCCCCCCCCCCCCCCCCCCCCCCCCCCCCCCCCCAATCAGAGGCCTCTTGATCCAAATTTTGAAAGAGCCAAACCATGCAAAGAAAAAAAAAGCATGTGAGAGTGTCCTTCTTGATTCAGATTTAGGCATTATTATGGGACTATACTGCGGATATTTATAAGTAAAAATATCTGGTTTGTTTTGTGCTGTATGTCTAAACAAAAAACTGGTTGTTAAGAGAAACATCAATATCTTTTCTTATAAATCTTTCTCAATCACAGGGTTTGAACATGTTGAAATTGATGTAGATGTAGTCATGCCAAATTTATTAATAATAAGATTCAGGCTAAAGTAGAAAAAAACTCTATAAAAACAAATAAATAACATGTGTCTTTTTATAATTTTTAAGCTTTTTCTGTGACTAATATTCACCACAGGGGAAGTTTTGTCTTTTTAGTGGATTACAGTATTTTATAAAATATGGCTTTGCCAAAAAAATGTTATTTAACAAACAACAAACTCAGAACAAGGACTGAATTAGTTTTGCATCATGATTACCTTTTTTATTATATAAAAGTCTTCATGTCAAATTAAACCATTTCTTTCAAACCCTTATAATACTGCTTTCTTGTTTTGTTATGGAGGATTTGTTATTTCTTTTTACAAGTCTCAGAAAGACACAATTATCTGAATGTTGCATTTAGTTTCACAAATCTTTCTTTAGTTGTGTTTTGGGCTTCAGCCTTTTTCTTTTGCATTGTCATAAAGTTGTTAAAACCACAAATTATACAACATTTACAGGAAGACACTTGAAATAGTGTTTCTTTTTTACTTTTTCTTTATCTCCCATTTATTTTATGCATCAGGCAATGTCGAACCACTCAACATCTTACCTAACTGAAAGGTCTTATGCTCTGTGAAAAATTCAGATGAGGGGCGAGCAGGGTGAAGACAGATGTACAAGAGCAAGAGACAGATGGAACAAATGGAAATGAGTAAAGGTAGAAAGAGAGGATTGAGAGAAAGAGCACCATAGTAATAGATTAACATACAGACTCAATGACAAATTACAGGGTCTTTTTCATTTTGTGCTCTTGATAAGTCCATGTTGCTTTGCATCATAGTGGGTTTTTAATTGTCTTTTCCCTTGTTTATGTTTTCTTAAACACTTTAGCCTAATAAAATTAGTCCGTTATAGTCTGTTATAATTTGAATCAGTGCACATGAGCTCGATTTAAAGGATGTATAAAGGCCCTGGAAAATGTTGATGTGTGTATGTATGTATGTGCATGTGTGTTGTATGAATCCTTCTCTCTGACATACATGCAGATGAATATATACTGCAGATGCAGGTTTGTCTGTCAGTTTAAGAACTTGTGCTGCATCAGCGGGTCACACCATGCCGTTCTCCTGCCGGTGTTTGTGTACAGTGCTGGTCTGAGGGCTGTGAAGCGAAGGGGCCAGTGTACACAAAAATCCAGCAAGAAGAGTAAGGCCCAGGCCTCCCCAGGCACTGAACATAGACCAACCGTATCCATGACTTATGTCCTCAGGTAGCCCATACAAATAACGCGGGTATCTGGAGAGCTCAAAATTGATCCCAGCCACACACGTGCACAGAGAGATTATACAGCAGGTTCCTAGAAGATAAGTGATGAAACAGCGTAACAGTCAGTCAGCTATATAATCAAATTACACACTTGCAAATTTCATTTGTATAAAGATATGTTTTTTAAATTTAATATCATGATAAATCATTAACAGTACTATTTTTTTAGAGGAACGTCTTCATGCTCCTTAATTACATACCCGATTAAGACTCCAACACTATAAGTTGTCAATCTCAAGATAACAATATCAACAGATTTTAAAACTATTTCAAAATATTTATGTCAAATGTATATATATATTTTTTAATTGTACTGAATTTATTCTAAGGCAGTTTTTTGGTTTTGGCGCTTGTATGTTGTTTTTTGTGTTTTGCTGCCACCTAGTGGATGCCTAGCCGAGTGCATGGGCAAAACTCACCTCCCATTAAAAAGAGCAGTCCTGCTACATACTGCATTAGCTCGTTGTGCTGACAACAACCAAGCACCCCGACAATCCACCCGAATAGGATGATGGCCACAGCCATGCCTATAAACCCTGCAGTCATCCTCTGTAAATCTGTACACACACACACACACACACACACACACACACACACACACTAAATGTACATAATACTCCTATAATAATCTAGCCTTATAAGATTTCTATGATTTCTTTACCATAAACATGAGATTTTTATCCTCAATTAAAATATATTTGCATAAAAAGTTATTTTGAGATTTGCTTCTATTTTTGATGCCTAGAATTTAATTTAATTAATACTTTCCCACATATTTTAGATTTAAATTTTCTTCTGGATTTTTTGAGCTAATGAGCTCCTCTCCTCTGACATGTCTCCTCTACATGTTAAAGTAACATGGTAGATCTAAATAATAGAGAACTGGTGATCTAAATAATAGAGAACTGGTGATTGAACAATTTTTAAAAACTCCAAATATCTGAACGAATATCTGATGCAATGTCTTGCCCACTGAAGAACAGCGGAAAAGGGACTAATAAACTAAGCAGAAAGCATAGGGGCTACAGTGTGTACCTGTCAAACTATATGTGATATAGGTATGGTTAATTGAAACTAATATAAAATGCTATTACAGAAATCAGCGGATGCTTGTACCTGGCTACTGAGGGCATATATTTTATAAGATTTTTCTCTCTTATAATTACAGAAACTTAAACTTCTTAATTGTCTGTGTAATACTGATGTTATTGGCATTTCAATGCATTTATAATAATAATAATAATAATAATAATAATAATAATAATAATAATAATAATAATAATAATAATAATATTTAACAGTAGGTTCATAGCTGCAGGGTTAATTCCATCACATTAATATTATTTTAATACATTACAATGTAATTTTTTTCATTCAGTAAAAGACCAAAGCATGTCACACAGCTGATGTATCAAAGAAATTTTAGCATGCATCAGATAAGCACTCATGCCTTTTTGAGGAAGAAATACCAGTTCTTCCTTATTCAGGGCCCTATTTTTAGATTCCTGAATTGTCTGTGCTCGGGAAGGCATGAAATCAGCCAGAAGGAATAAGCACTGTGAAAAGCTGTGGTTGGCTGGAGGAGTCAGTATGCCTCTTGTTCTCTCTCAGTTTAGAGAAGCTGAGAGTTCCTGCTCAGCTGTTTTACTGATTTATGTGACTGCATTATCCAGAGCTTTGGTCTGACCGATCAACTGACTATAGGGGATAACTTACGAAGAGAGTGCCACTCGTCTTGCCGTATTGTCTTGGTTATGTTCACTGGGAGATTGCGCGGAATATTTGAGGAAGAATAGTAATATTTCACTGAAGTACAGCGCTGAAGTAAACCTGTAAAGTAAAATCATAAAACGTCTGGATTATAAGTCAGATATCTAAGGCATTTTAAGTTTATACATTATGTGGATGCTTGCAGGGCTTCAAACTGAGGACTTATAGTTTGTTAACACTTTAAAACAATGCATCCAATGCTAATATTTGATTATTATAAAAAGAGCTTATACAGAACAACTGATGGCTCAAGTCCATTAAGAGAAAGGAAAATTTTAAACATGGATACCTAAGTGTGGTGGTTGGGTGTTCAAATAATGTAAAATGCATATGCAGTTTATATTATATGCAGTATATTATAGTCATACTGCAAACAAATCACCTCAAACGTACAGAGCAAAAGAGCTAAAGGCATACCAGAAACAATAGAAAATCAAGAAAACCCAGATGAAAGAAAATTACTAAAACAGAAATAAAGCAGGGTGATCATAATTTGATGAAAGCGTTAAGTACCATTCATTTCTTGAGACTGAATGATATATTTTTTTTTTGTGGATTATTATGTACTGGCTCTCATCATAAACCTGCACTGCTGTCAAAGAACCAGAAGATGCCCAAATTCATTTCAACATTAAATATTTTCTTTTTCTAATAAAAGTAAAAATTTATCAACAAGAAATAATTATTTTAACACCACCACATTAAATTGTGTACTTAATTTACTTAATAAAGACCATTTATCTTAGTAATAAAATGATATGGGCATTTTATTGCCCATTGGCCACATAGGCTTTTTGGCTGTCCCTGTGCAGCTTGCATGAGGTCAGTGGCCAAATGTAAATAATGGTGCAGATTAGGTTTTGTTTTATAGTATTTTATTCCTAATGCACACACATGCATACATGTAAATATAAGCATAAAGATCTGTAAGGCAGGTAGTCAATGTTTAACATCAGGGTCTAACCTCATAAATTATTTTACAAATAAATGTACATTGCTGTGCGCAATGGGGTCATCAGTCCATCGCAGATATACAAACACAACAACATGGAATGACAGAATGTTCATAAAATATCCAAATACTTTGGAAAACATAAAAATATTTCAAGGAAAATCCCTTGTGACTTTCATCACTTCATGCAAACAAAGTTTATTTTGATGTATTAACAAATAGAACCCATATATAACCCTGTTATATCACAGCTTGTCAAAATCTGTTCAGACCTCTACTCAGCCTTGGGAGATCGGAAAAATATGATGGATCAGCACCTTGGATAGCACCAAGCTAGATATTTAAGAAATAGGCACCTGTTTAATGGCAACAGAAAAATGACAGCTCTGTATTTGTAACTATTGTTTTCTGGCAACCATGCCAATCTATTTTCACCTTGTGAGTTTATATAAACACAGTTGGCGTTGCTTCGCGGTTCAGGATCATGTCTGGCAAATGTTATTGTATTACTTGGTCTGCAAACAGTTTTTTCCCTATATTTTAAAAACTCTACTTTGTTGGACACCAAAAGGTCTCACCTTTAAAGATGAGCTCCTCGTTTTCCTGATCAAAACCTTCTCTATGACATTTTCGCCACAGGCCCGTGGCTGTCGAATTGAACCTGCGGCTGCAGCGCGTCTCCATGGCCGACGAGGGCGGCAGCAGGTCGCGCCTTTCCCGGGGCAGAGTTCTGGGCAGCATGCGGAGCGGCAGGTTCTGGTATGAGATGTAGATGTAGCCCGGGTCGGTTCGCTTGCCCGCGTACTTCTTGCAGCGCTCCCGGTGGCGGCGTGCGTCCGTCTCGTACCAGTAGTCGGTGCTCATGGCTATAGCGAGCAGCGCCAGCGCGCAGAAGGCCAGCAGCAGCCCGCACGCAGTCAGCACCCGCATGGTGGCCATATTGCGCGCTCAGTAGCCTCCGAGCATCCTCGCAGGCGCGCCCTGTTCCAGCAAAGCCCATATCATCTTAAAGCGGCCATAGCGGGGGCGTTGTGGCTAACTTTGCGCTCCTCTTGGCTCTAGATCGACATGTTGTTTTTCCCTTCTCGTCGGTGCGCCGCGGTGGGTGAGCAGGCAGGACCGGAGCGAGAGCCAATGCGGCGACTGGAGACTGCTGATGAAAGCGTCCGCGATTCGTCCGACGAGCAGCAGTGCGTTCAGCGCGGGCACACACACAAATACACACACTTTGTATATATATATATATATATATATATATATATATATATATATATATATATATATATATATATATATATATATATATATATATATATATATTACACACACACAAACAATCAAGACGGTTCCTTAATACACACATTATATGTTTTTTTTATATATATATATATATATATATATATATATATATATATATATATATATATATATATATATATATATATATATGTATGTGTGTGTGTGTGTGTGTGTGCATTCCCATATTGGCCACAATACATAAGAAGCATAAGAAAAAAAAGCACAGACTAACTGAAGGCCTGACTTAAATTATGTACCTCATCCTTAGGCTGCTTTATCCAACTGAAGCTTGGTGTTATCCAAAGCTTTGAGCCTAAAACATATTTGAGTCTAAACATCTAACTTGTAATAGCTCGGTAATACTGTATGCACATAAAAAGAGTCACATGTACCATGTAATGTCACTAACATGTTGAAAAACTTTAACAGCACTGCTGCATCTCAAAAAACCAGCACAACACACTAACATCACCTACTTGTCCATATAATGTTTACTTTAAACCACATAACCAACAACAATAATAACAATAATAATATTACTATTATTATTATTACCATTATTATTTACAGACGACTTTTATCTTCATTTACTGTTATGGATTTAGTTATAGAACAATATAAGGCCTACATTTCTAACCTTAAAATTGGGAAAACCATGCTAGTCCCCAGCCTTACCACAGGATGGAGACAGAACAACATTTCCTTATATATTTCCACTGCTTTTATATAGAGATGACTATAAAATAAACGGTTTGATGAACAAAGTTTAAATCAGCATATTGTGTGATAATAAGAACAGGTTCCTTTGGTATTTACATATAAGTAAGATACACTATATGGACAAAAGCAGTGATTTAATATATATTCTGGTATAGGTCAGGGGCAGGGGAACACAGCCTTTCAGAAAATGTGTTTATTTGAAGCAAATAATAGCCCAATTATACTTTTGTTAATGAATAAATATTATAAGTCTTTTGAAGCTGTCTTGGACCTAATTTAATGATCCACCCATTAATGTTGACAGCTGCAGTGAAATGCACACATTTGCCTCAATGTGGGGCTTTGAACTGGCTGTCAGTAGGATGATTGTGAAAATCTCTGGGTTAAGTTCTAAGTATCATTGTAGGACATTCTGTGGTGTTTTGATGCTTAAGCTAGGCTGCTGCATGAGCACATATTACTGAATTTTGGCAGCCGTGAAAAATCCACAACAAGCAGCACAAGGAATCTAGCATGGTTTTACTTCTTAGTGAGAGGAGCCTCATTAACCACAAACACATCTTTTAAACCACTTTTATCTATCGTTTGTATAAAAGCATTTTTTTGGGTGGTGGGCTGTTAAGACTCCACACTTGGAGCTGTGTGCAGTGTGGTTAGAGTTCATCCACAGACCCAGGGCCTGACAGGAAGTTTGTGTACAGAGATAAAGCGAAAGACACCTAACTGTCAATCATGTCCAAGAGCTGCAGTAATGCTAAACTGCAACAATGGCGTGATCTGCAGGTTTGTCTAGCTAGATTCTTTGAATTTGGTGTTTGCGATGCTTGTGCAATCTTTACAGGGCATTATTATTTTATTTATATTTTAGTAATATATAAAGAAGAAATCTCTGTGGATACTTGGTTTTAATTCTGACGTTTACATTGCACTTAAAATTATGTTTCATTCTCACATCTTTTATGTCACTGTGCAGTGGACTGAGTTCGATTATATACGTCACTCTTTTACCTGCTATACTGTTGTTTACACTCGTGGTAGATGAGCTGGATAAAGACAGTTACTGTGAGGATGAAGCTCTTCTGGTCTGTTGTGCAACAGAGCCAGTGAATGTGTACAGATGTAACGGACTTCCTGTGGTGCCAGAAAATACCCTGCAATACAGAGTTGGGAAAATGTGAGAACACACATAGCACACACACACACACACACACCCACTTGCACCAGTATGATGTTCAAACTATTACGATCACAGCTCTTTAGATATTTCACTAACATTGTCATGTGAAACACATACACAAGAGTGATTTTGTCCAAGTAAAGACATTAAACTCTTGGTTAATTTACTCTTTGCAAATAAGAGCTCCTATATCTAGGGAGACAATGCAACCACATATTCACATGCACACACTGACCATGAGGAAATGAATCTGAAAGTTCCTAACTTCTTCATTTAGTGTGTGTGTGTGTGTGTGTGTGTGTGGGGGGGGGGGTGTTGCTTTACACGAAAAAACACTGATTCGTATAAAAACTTCAGTATTGAATAAATGTGTGAAGAGATTAAATGTGTTAAATATCAAGTCTAAAATTATATTACATAAACCAATATATTTGGACACCCTCCTATTTTATCCTCAATAGTTAGACCAGGATAGGCAAAGTGTGGTCACTTTACCTTTTCTAGCCAGATGCCACTCTTTAACTGTACTATAATTTAAAAATATATATAAATCCATTCATTATATTTTTTATCTGCTTATCTGCTTATCCTAATTGTGAGGGGTACTGGAGCCCCACCCTGTGTTCATAGGGCAAAGGCATAGAAGCATAATGGACATGTTAGCAACCCATTACAGACACAAATACATTCATACATGATTAAACCAATTTTATAATCACCCTGTCACCTAGTAGCACGGTTATGTACTGTGGGAGAAATCTAAAACATCTAGAAAACAATTACACAGATTAAGGTAGAACATTAATTTCACTCAGAAAGGGATCTTGACTGCACAGCCTAGAAAATGTACTCAGAACCTCATCCATCTTATGATCCAGATAGATGCACATTGTATTAAGATCAAAGATTTTCAGTTCATCTGTTTTTCTGCATATGTAGTTTTTCTGTTTTTCCATGATCAGCACCCTTAGGTGACCACCACAGAGCATTAGTCACAGAAATGCTGCTGGAGATTATACCATACTCGTTAAAAGACACATCTAACTTATTGTACTGTCTTGTCATTTTTAATTCAAAGAGTAGTCCAAAGAATCTCATTTATTGCTATATTTTTGTGGGTGGCTGGGCATTTTTGGCTGCTGAATTATTTTTAGCTCAACAGCGTCACTTAGGTATTTAAAACTTCCACAAGCACTGCACTTGTATCAGTGCAATACACACAAACACACCACAACCACAGTAATGTCACTTTAGTATTGAGAATTATTTACCTGCTTTGTGGTAGTCCCTTGGTGTTACTAATTACTAACGAGCAAAGTAAAGGAAGATAACATAAATATGTACAGAAACAGAGACATGTATTATTTCTGGCTTTCTTTAATCTTATTGGGGAAAGAAAATCAAATCAAAATTCAAATTTTTGAGTCTTGAAAATTATAACTGAAATGTCCAGGTTTATTGCAAGCATAAACATTACTGCAAACAAATCTTTGATGACCAGAGACAGGGCAAATATTACTTTATTTACTGCTAAATAATTTCATAGAATATTTACTGGCTATTAAAGGTGCTAGGACTAAGAGTTTGGAGTTTGGCATTATGCTGTATGGCCTCTTGCAGAACCCTGCTGATGGGTTTGTTTAAAAGAATTGTCTGAGAAAACATAGCACATGACAGCTGCAGTGCCATTAAGAGAGCTGACATTTGGATATAACAGCTAGGATAGGAGATAGGAGTTGGGAGAAAATGGGGAAAACATTTTTTCATAGTTACATTGAAAAGTTGACAAAATGAACAGGCTTATTCAGAACAAACTTATTAATCCTTATGTAAATGTGATTTATCAATCAAAGCAACTCTGGTTAATTAAATATGATTTATCATCATCAGACACAGTGCTAATGTACCACTCATATCGAAAGTGCCCTTTATGTTTAGTAGAATGGTATTCAATGGCATTTAAAAAAAAGAAATGCACTTTAAATAAAAAAGAGGAAAAAAATAAGGAAAAAAATTACTTTCACAACTATTTTCACTATATGTCAACATGTTACTTAAGTAAATGACAATGTTACAACACACCTCCAAACTGGGTTGACTTTTGCTCAGGCAAACAATGTATAACCCAACAGAATGTATTACCATTTATTTATGTCCTGATCATAAGGGACTTTTTTCAAGCTCTTATATAGAACACCTACAGCTATCTTGACATATTTTCTTTTGATATTTATAAAAAATATTTACCATTGAGCACATGCTAAATGTTCAAAAACCATCTCAAAACAATAGTCAAAAGACTACAGCCCATAAAATCCCCTTTACAGAATGCTGGTGTGTAGGTTGTACCAGGAGCTACTTCCTCAAAACACTGACAACAGTGGTGAATTTTAATCAAAAAAGGGAACAAGACTTTTTGGAACTTCACTTTGGTTAACCCTGTTTATAACCCTATATAACTACAATGCGTCTCTTAAGTATTCATACTCCTTTAAATTTTTTGCATTTTTATTGTGGATTTGGTTTTGGATTTACATATAAATATTTGTGATTTAAAATGTATATTCTTTTTTTTAAAAGCACATTTAAATTGTTGTTGTGTGTAGTGAAGTTTTTACATAAAATAACTTGTGCTGCATTGTTTTGCCAATGGTCAGTACAACAGAGATTAAATCATGTTTTTTTTGTAGTAGCGAAAATAAAATGAATTTAGTCATTATAGCCTTGTAATACAGACAGTATAAAAACTCCAATAAAGATACTCATAGCATTAAAGATACAGCATAGCATTATAAGATTGTTGTATAAGAGTGAGAAAGCTCTGATTAAACAGTGATATGCACTGTCAAGAAGAAAACATTTTATTCTTTTAAATAAAACATTTAAAATAATAAAGTAAGAGTAAGTAAGCTTATGCAAAACAATATTTTAGTGAAAAAGAATGTTTGGTCAGAAAATAAAATCTAACTTCTGGTTTTGTTGCAAAATCCTGGATATGGCACCAATTACATACTGAAGCATGGTAGCGGTCACATCATGATCCAGTGATGTTTGTAATTTCTAAACCAGGATACTGACCAGAGTAAATAAACAGATTAAGCTGAGTACAGAAAAATTCTGACAAACTGATTCCTAACTGAATCAACCTAAAACTTAAATGGTCCAACAAAGAAGCATCATTAAACATGTTAACAGAGCTACATAATTGTTCAAAGCAAGAACTTTAATGAACTAGACTGATGAATGTAAACAGAGAATCTGTGGCAAGATCTAAAATTATTTCCAGAAAAACTGAATCGGTCAGCTTTTTATATTTGTAAACCCACTGTTGAGCCACTCTAAGACTACAGTATCACACTATCCAATTACAGTAAGATAAATAGGCCATTAATTTGAACTAAAATTTATATGATTGTGAAATGGTAATATGTGTGCTAGTATAAAATGAAATCTTGCATATATAGAAGAAAAAGATATTGAAACATTTCAGATGGAAAATAAAAGCAAAAGCAATTTTACTTATTTCTCAATATGGTTTGTTTCTAATAGTAATCTTACTAAGAAGTAAAAAACAAAGCAATAATTTAACTGTTCTTGGAATCAACTTTATTACGATTTACAATTCACGTCATATCCAAGATAATTTTCTCACTAAGGTCTGGTTTCACAAGCATAATGTAACATTCCTCAAAATGTTATTCAGTAGCAAACCCACAAAATGCAGAAGCCTTAATAATAATAAAAATAATAAATAAATAAATAAATAAATAAATAATGAAAATATTTATTTGCATAAATGCATTAAATCATTTAAACAAATTGATTTATTAAATATACAGAATAAGTAAAACATTAATATTCTGCCAAGATCAGAAATAAAAGGCTTCCAAAACATAAATCACTATTTTTCTGAATCAGAAGAGGATTGGCTGTGGTGAAATGACAGGATAAAAAAAGTGAAATAGTTGCATCCTTCTGAACTAATGAATCAGGAACTCCTAGTGTAGAGAGCTTTCAGATAGGGGAGTTTAACTGCAGCCCTTAAGACATATTGTTTTATTACAATCAATTTTTAATCCATATTAATGAGGAAAGAACGTTTTTTTTTTAAAAAAAAAAACAGGAACTACAAACGTTAATTTCAGTTTTTAATCCTTATGTCACTGAAAGTAAAAACTGTACAACTTTAAATTTTACACTGGAATATGGAGGGCTGTGTCATCTCATCGGTAAGTGGGTTTATATACTGTTTACTTATGCTACTTACTTCTTCTTCAAACTTTTTTCCGACAGATTTAAACAAAGTCATACGGCAGGGAATTACTGATAGATTCTTACTTTGAATAATATAACTTTAAAATCTCTTTTTCCACTTAGTCCTCAGAGGAAATAGTTGCATATGATCCGGTTTTTCGGCCACCATACGACTTTTACCCATACATTCCCACTGATGCAGAGAGTCACATGGGTAAGTCAAATAAAGCCAAATATAATTGTTGTTATTTAAAGTACAAATGCATATATTATTTTCAGATTTCATTTATCAGTTTATTTAAATAAATTTTAAAAGAGGAATTAAACCATTTTAAAGAAGCATCTTTTATTTAATTTAAACAATAATTTTTATTTCTCTAAGCACGGTACATATTTGTAAGGTACATAAGTAATTTTTAACTCCAGAGTAAGTTTTAACTCCAGAGTTAGGCTTTAAAATATTAAAATAAATTAAAATTAGTTTATTGGTAATAGCCAAAGGTCAAAATTGTTAAACGCAATGCACTAGTTTCTTAAAGATTTTTTAAGTGGTTATTGTTTTTTGGTAGCATTATTAAATTCTATCTACAGTGACAAAAAGCTGTGAGTGAAAGCTGTACAATAAATTAGTTTTCATGTACAACATTTAAATTTTTATTTATTTTTTAACCTTTATTTATTATCATTAAGAACAAATTCTTATTTACAATGACAGCCTGACAAAAAAAACATACAGCACACAAACAACACTATAAGACAACAAAAACAACAATAACATTCCTGCCAGCCTAGAAGGAAAAAAAATCAATCATATCTTTACCTCTCCAGAGAACGGATGGGACTACCACAATGATCATGCACACCCCAGTGAGCTCGAGGTCCATTCAAGTAGTCACTTTGCTGAGCTGCACCCGGCGCCAAGCTATTACTACAGTGATGTGGAGTCCTATCATCCAACTTTAGATTCAGGCTTGGGACCATATGTGCCTCTAGTTACTCAACAGGTAGGTTTATTGCTCGTAAATTATAGTGAAGTTTGGACCATAAATGCTTTCATACAGCTGGACATTTTATATTATTCATTTTTTTTTACTGCTTTTCATACAAAGGAAAAAAAGTGTGATATCAATTTATAAGTTCAAATACAAGCAAATATGTTTGAATATTCCTATAAAACTTAGTTTAAAAACATAAATGCATGTAACTTTAGATTTCTTATTCAGGTTGGAATGCAAGAACAGAAAAACCCCTAAAGGTGCGTATTTCCCTGAGGATACCCATTGTTGGTAGTTTCTCTTATATAAGTTCCTAAAACTGAGAAATTACCCAATAAAAAATTCACTTAAAAGTTAACACTGCACAAAAAAGCTGGGTTATGTAAATATTAATACAGCATTGGAGTCCCTTTGCGCATAAAAATAAAATCTGACTAAAGAAAAAAATTCACTTCACACACATTTATTCAGAGACAGTTTCTTACAAATGAGGGAAAAATAATTTGAGGGAGAAAATAAAACAGAGCAGTTAACATTTAGTATTTGTTGTAAATGGTGACACTAAATATGACTAACATCACTGCAAATAAATAGATGTTTACCTAAAATTTTGTGGGGATTTTAGCCTAGCATATTATTATACACACAGACCTGTTTGTTATTTTCCCAATGACACGTCCAATAGAGAGGTTATTAGATGTTATGCACTGCTAACTATTATTGTTTGTGTGTACACTACAGATATATACAGTACACTACATACACACACACACACACACACACACACATATATATATATATATATATATATATATATATATATATATATATATATATATTCTAAAAAATGTAATGTTATGTAGAAGAAGTTTAGGAGAGCAGGGTGTGCAAAACTGCAAACTAACAGAAGATATCACACCATAACTGGATGTTGGTAAAAGATAAAATACAAGATCTCAAAATTTAGAATTAGTAATGTGTGCAAGAAAATGTATTCAGACTATTTTTAATCAATGTGTATAAATGACAAAGAAATTGTATATTTATAAATACAATTGTGCTCTTGTAGAGATGAGTAAGAGGCAGGATGTAAAAGAAGGCCATCTGCACCGAGAGACTCTGAAACACTGTACTCACTCAACCGATTGCTCAATGCTGTCTTTTCCTGACTGAGGACTGTGGTCACTAAGATGGCTCAATCAGGGACAGACAGCAAAATCAGACAACCTGTGGACACACACACAAATACAAAACTGTGGCATAAATGACAGTATTGAAACTATAGCAAAACATTTTAACTGTTCATATAGTAGATGTTTAATTAGTTGAGTCAATAACTAAAGGCTAGACAACGTGACAAACACATATACACATACATTTACAATTACAAACAATTAAGTATCTCTGATTTACCTGACTTTTTGGGACTGTGGGAGGATACCTATGCGTACACTGGCAAAACCTGCTAACCCCAACTACCCTGCTGTACCATACTAGAAGTATATAGCAAAGACAACGGAAAAGCTTCGGAAAGACAAATGGGATTGCAACAGATTTCCAAAAGATATGTGTTATATAATATATAAGATATGTGTTATATAACCTGACTTAAAAGAAAATATACCTTATAACACTTATTAAAATATAAAATGTTGCACACAATCAAATACACACACTTGCAAATAAAAACTGATTGCAAATAATAATAATCGATTTAATAAAAATATCCTACAACAAATCAAAACTACTATTTTATATTGAATAGGAATTGTGTAAATCTTATTATCCACAGAAATAAAGTAATTTTTAATGATCAGAGTGACTTGCTGAAGAAGAAAAAATTAAAGTTGCCTTTGTTCTACACTTTGTACTTTTTTATGGCACATGAGTTCCTCTTTCATTATAAAGTAATTCTGTGGTTTCTGAGTATTGGACTGTGGATTTGTCATCTTAGCATTTTTAGCTTAGGTAAGCAATGATGAAACGTAAAACAAGTCTGCATGTCTACATTTGTATCCAAGGATATATGGATTTATTAACTAATTATCGTATTTTGTTATAAATGGAATGTTTTTGAATTTCTGTTTGATTTGTTTTGTATTCTTTATTAATGTTTTGGAATCTTTCATGACTGACCGATTTTTAATAACCATTACTTTACTCCACAGTTTGCATATGTCTCTCACTCGCTGTACCAGCACTCACCTGCAGCAAACTGCAGCACAGATGATGAGGATACAGGGGCACGGAGTCCACCATTTGAGGTTTCGGAAGGGGAAGATGAGCAAGAGGAAAATCATGCAAGCACATCAACTGGTATTACAGGTACATAGTACAGATATAAATATCTGGTACATATAAACATATATATTGAAAAGTAGAAAAGTATTAAGTAACTTATTAAACAGGTTTGTAAGAGTCAATAAATATAAATAGATATTTTTTTGTAATTACCATTGAAGAAAATACTTTTATTTGTAGTGTTTATTCACAGTACTGTTCATTTCACAGTAAGTTATTATATAGCTATTGAAATATTACAGTTACTGTTTAAAAAAGCTATCAAAAATGTACTGTATAAAAATGCTTTAAATAACAGTAACTGATGATGCACTGTGAAAAACCATAGTAAATACCTATGAAAGTCACACAAAAATCAAAGTTAACAATAATAAAGAGCAATTATAATCACATTAACTGACGTTGTATTATTGGAAATCACAAGAACTATAATTATATTGCTTAAATATTGCATATCAATCAAGTATTGCACTTATATAATATTGAACTTATATAATATTTAAATTTATTTCCAAATTTTGAACCCTTTTAAAAATTGTCATGTACAATTCATATGGTCACCAAAGATTACATTTGTTTTTTTATGGTAACCTAGGTAACAAAAGAAAAATACGTCTTTATCAGTTCCTTTTGGAGTTACTTAGAGATGGAGATATGAAAGACTGCATTTGGTGGGTGGACAAAGAAAGAGGCACTTTTCAGTTCTCCTCCAAACACAAGGAGATGCTGGCCAGCCGCTGGGGCCTACAGAAGGGAAACCGCAAGACCATGACCTACCAGAAGATGGCCAGGGCTTTACGTAACTACAGCAAGACAGGCGAGGTCAAAAAAGTCAAGAAGAAACTAACATACCAGTTCAGCATTGAGGTATTAAGAAAGGTGATGGTGGAGAGAAAATATCACTGAAGATTCCTAAAGCTCTGTCCAGCCACCATAGCAATGGAGATACCTTTGCTTCTCAGGGACCCCAGAGATGAAGACATTCACAAAAATGGTATGGATTGAATGACTTCACTCTCTAATATAACCAAAACACTATATGGCCAAAAGTATGTGGGCGTTAACTGCTTATGAATAATCTTATTTGTTCAACAAAATAATAACGCTGCAGAAAACAAAGACATTATTAATAAATGTATTCAATTTATTTATGGAAAAGAACAATTTAGTTTCTGTTAGATTGTGTTTGTAAAGGCACTGAGGTAGATGAGAGAAGCTGGGTATAAAGGCATTTTGCCAGGCATTGGTCTCAGCCTCTACATCAATCCAGGCTGTTAGATTCAAGATTTAATGAGATGTTGTAATTTATAGTTGACATACTTTTGGCTATAAAGTGTAGAATGTTGCAGATAATACGAATTGTGACTAAAGATCTATAACCAAACAAGTGTTTTTGCAGATTGTTTATAGGGAGGGGGGTACGTTTAATATATTCAGCATTAAAACGAGAACAAGGTTTGTAATGCCCTCTAAAGGATAAAAACCCAAACTGCTATTTCGTAACTTTCTCATCTTGAATTTGTTTTCTTTTTGATGATAAAATACAACATTGCATATAACATATATATTTTATTTATCTTTTAAACAATTTATGATTTTGAGTTTAAAACCTGTTTGCTGACAAGAAATTATATTTTAATTTTAATAAAAGCCAAATAAATAAATGCAATTCTAAAAAGTGTAAGCACTGTCTTTGTGTATACATTTTTATTTGAGTTGTAAAACCTAATTCCAATTTAACATACTTATACCTGACAGAAAAATGAATAGTAGGAATATTTAAACAATACCACATATTAATACCCCCTAACCTAAAGAAAAGTGTAAATCAACAGTATCAAGGTTATTGGTTGTGCAGCTTTAATACATGAAAAAACACTATACACTATATCAGTCTTTTACTGATTTGTTTCAGTCAGTAGGGAATTTTATATTAAGTTGACATATGCACTTGTCATAATTACGGAGCCCCTAATGTGACATGGAAGAAAAAAATATATAATGCGAGATCTCGCAAAACTTTTGGGGGCAAAAACGTAGGGGCTCCATACGATCGCGTAGTGATTGATAAAATGCATCCGCTTTATCCTATATTAGGGTTGCGGGGGGGGGGGGTTCCCCATGCCCATCCAGGGGAGAACGTTTCAGGTGCTGGGCAGATACACTCAGGACAGGGCGCCAATCCATCGCTGGGCACACGCTCACTCACACACACACGCACGCATACACACTATATATGGGGCAATTTGGAGAACTCAACTGACTTGATCCATGTTTTTGGACTGTGGGAGGAAACCGGAGAACCCGGAGGAAACCCACGCAGACACGGGGAGAACATGGAAACTCCACCCAGATGGGGATTCGAACCGGGAATCCCTAGCGCTGAGAGGAGAACATGCTAACCACTAAACCACCTTGCCTGATAAAATGCAATTTTAGATAATTTTAGATCTTTGATTGAAAGTGGGAGGCGGAGCAAAAAGCGAATGTCTGCCGAATGTCAATATCAATATCAAAGTAACTTTACCGACGTCACAGAAGAAAGACAGCCCACCTAAGGATTACATACCGAATTGGGATCCTTGAGAATTCAGAGCTCTCTCATCAATCGTGGTTGCCCGCCATTGAAGATTTTTCCTGTACACTTGTTTGTTTATTTCAGTAAAACGCCTCAAATTCTTTTGGAAGAAAACCGCCGCTTATGACCGCTTGTTGGAACATAACACATTACTATAAAACTAATGACATGTGCCAGTGCCGGTGGCTTAGTGGTTAGCACGTTCGCCTCTCAGCGCTGGGTAGAGTTTCCATGTTCTCCCCGCGTCCACGTGAGTTTCCTCCGGGTTCTCCGGTTTCCTCCCACAGTCCAAAAACATGGATCAAGTCAATTGAATTATCCAAATTGCCCCATATAGAGTGTGTTTGTGTAAGTGAGTGTGTGCCCAGCGATGGATTGGCGCCCTGTCCTGGGTGTATCTGCCCAGCACCCAAAACGTTCTCCCCTGGATGGGCATGGGGACCCCCCACCGCGAACCTAATATAGGATAAAGCGAAGATAATGAATGAATGAATGTGCCAGTGCTTGTGTTGCTGAGCGTTTAGTTTTGTGAAATCGATATGAAATGCCACCTGCAGCTCGACGCTTCGAGTTTTTAAACTTTTAGTTAGAAAAACAAACTGTTAACGTTACTCACAGAAATGAACATGTCCGAGCTGACATTAAACAGGTTCGTGACAGCTCCTACCCAGCAGGTTTAAAGCGTAATAAAGCGGCGTATGAAAGGAGAAAGTAGATATCCTAAACCGAGGATGTTTCGAAATCTTTAAATTACACAAACAGCTCGACCATTTCAACGGCTTCTCTCGTCTGTTATTTTTCGGTTTTTCACCCTTTTGGGTTCTTAGCTCGGACACTTACTCAATGTTGCCCTCTATCGACAGATCAACAAAAATAAGAACTCAAAAGCTCACTTACCATCGATTAAGGTTAAAGGGGTAAGTACGGGTTCAGGGCCAATGAAATGCAATCTATAATATAACTTACATAAAAAGCAATAGTGACAGTGACAGGTGGTGCACTGAATAGTAATGCAATGGAGTGAAAATGGAAATTATATAAATTAGGTGCCTTATCAGTACAGAGGAGTTCATGGGCCACGTGAGATAACTGGAGATGTGGACACCAAGGAACTCGAAGCTGGACACCTGATCCACCTGATTCACTGCAGCTGCACTGCTGTAGATGTGGGTGTGAGCTTGGCTTCAATTCCTTCTGAAGTCCTTATCTCCTTACTAGTTGATCTCCTTACTAGTTACAAGTGAGACTGGGAGTCAGGTGCATCAAATGGGCTGTATCAGCGCTGACCTTGTGTTCTGATCCTAACCATCAACTTGGGATAGTTGAAAGTCGCTTTGGATTAAAGTGTCTCCTAAATGACAAGTCATGATTTATGAAAAAAAAAGTTTAGTCTTCAATTTAAGACAAATTAATACTGTGTTGTAAATGGTGTTTAAATCTTATTAAGACTAATCCTTTAATATGTACATTGAAAGACTTTCAGTGATGATTGTTTTTACTGAACCTATCTTGATATGTAGTGTGCCTAAAATGTAAATGTAAATAAATGTTATAAAAATATGACACTGTTATATGCTTTTTCTACACGTAAATTATAATAAGACTCATTACAGACACAAAACTTGAACGAAAAGCAATATTTATATTGACATATAAACAAAACATCAAAAACACAATAAAATACTTTTACAAAACTCATGATAGTGCCAAATACATTAGTGCTTATAAAAATAAATATTTCAAATGTTTGGCTCGTTATCCAGTTTTACCTAAAAGATTGCAATCTGTCTCTTTGGAAATCAAACAGGAGCATGTACCATTTACCATGCATTTTTCCTCGACTGACATACCATAACTGTTTGCAAACGTTTTGGCACCCATGGTTCACATGTTATTGCATATTCATAATAAAATAAGGTTTACTATTTTCCTTTTAGGTAAACTAACTGCTGTATATTAAAATATTCAGCTATTATTTAGGTACTGAATAAATATTTCTGTTATGGTGACCTATCTTGGATGTTTTTCTTAGGTTTCACTACTACCTGAATAGAAAGGAAATAAACAGCAACAGTAATTGAAAAGACATAATGCATGAAATGTTGCATGTACAATAGTAATGTTATGTTTTATATTTAAAGTGTTTCTTCCCCTGTAAAGTAATATTACAAAAATACAAATAAAGTATGAAAAAACTAAATTCATATATTCAGATGTGAGAATGTGTTAACTTGTTGATTATTACAAATAAACAGATTGCCATTTTAGTGTGTTTATACTAAGAATGGAAAGAAAAGTAATTTGAGGGAACATGTTATTGATGTCTATGGACTTAATTACCTTATGTCAGATTCTGACAATTCCTTAACTTAAACTTTAAAAGACAATGCCAAATTGGGTAGCACATCTTACGTGGGACCTTTATATATTCTTGCATTAATATTCTACTTTTTTTTTCATTTGTATTAGACCAGGAGACTACAATGGACTTGTAAAAGGGTTCAATTTGGTGATACAAACCTATTGTTTGATTGATGGCAGTCCTGTTTACATTAAGCTTTGAACAAACCTTTCAGACTTTTTTGTCTAATTAATTCTGCAGCATAATAACCAGTCCAAATCACACAGGATAAATTACTTAAAATATCTACTGTTTAGAGAAAAACAAGATATCCATTAACAGAAGATAATGAAGCTAGTTAAACAGAACTGCTATACGACACGCCACAGATTCCCTGTTCATTACCACATTTATATCCAAAAGATATACAAGGTAATAGCCAACCACGTTAGTTATTTATCACTTGGCTAAATAAAAAGAAATGAAAATGTATATAAATAACTAAAACAAACATGTAAAAATATTGCCCATTCAGACTTCTAAGTACATCACTTTTTGTGATATTTGTCATTAAAATAATATTTTATATTTAGTGTTATACTGATGTTGACATTTTTCTTGTGTTAGAAGTACGATGACATTTGACCACTTATCTAATGCCAAACTTTAGAACATTTTCCAGCAATTAACATATGTAGTGTTATTGTAATAGCAAGTTTTACATACAAAATCTTAAAGTAGACACAATGACCAACAGAAACATGTCAGTATACAAAAAAGGGGATTTTTCTTAATCCTAAATCAACAGCAGTCATTCATGCATAGGTCGCTTTTATGTACTTGATGTAGTGGTGACACATGTGAACAAAAAAAATATGTTCAGTGTTTGTAGTATGTAACTGATCTTGAATTTGCCAGATGTGTTATAAGGATGAAGATTAGTTGTGACATTGTTCTCTCATTTTAAGTGCCATTTGTTCTCTTAGCTCACAGTGTCTGTTCAAATCTTTTAGTTCTTGGAGTAAAGTATTGCTGAACATCAGCAGTACAGAGTCTGCATCTGGCACACACAAAAGCAAAGTAAGCAGGGTAAAAAAATGGAACATAATCAGTGCAAATCGTTCTTAATTAGCACTTACCTATCCAAGTCTTGATTTGGTTCTGACACATGTGAACACGCCTGCCCAATACCAGGATCACCACATCCCTGCCACTTTTTTTGTTTTGTGTTTCTAAAAACCATTAAAAAATGAGTACAGTATATTTACACCACTTATTATAGACACACACATGCACACACACTTCAGTACCAAACAAAGGCTAATAGAACTAACATTACATTTAGTCATTTAGCAGACGCTTTAATCCAAAGCGACTTACAAATGAGGACATTACAAGTCAGTAGTTATGAAAACCAACTACACTGTAAAATCATCAAATCTGATTGTTATTTGATGCTTCCCCCCTTTATTTTTATAACAGGTATTTGTTAAAATAAAAAAAATTGTATGAAAAGAAGAAAGTGAAGTACAGCCTGTAGATGTAGAACTAAAAAGTGCACATTTAAGGTAAGTGGAACTGATAAAATGCACAATACAGAATTAAGGGAGTATTAAAAATAAATTAGATGAGCTGTTTACTTTTAACTATATTTAAACATTTTTCATATTTTTACAAACCAAATTTGTAAGTATAGAATAAGGAGAAAGCAAAGGTCAGGTACCAATCAGGGCAGAGGTCATAGAGCGCACTGAGTGACAGCCAGGACTGATGGCCTGCAGCAACTGATGTGTAGACAGATCAACCAGCAGAAGATGTCCAGCACGGGTACCGATCCACAAAGTGCTGTTATGCTGCAACAGCAGAGCTTTCACACGAGCCATTGATGATTCCAACTCTCTTGTCATGTCATGATTATCACCTTTGTTCTTTCTACTTGTAGTTGATCTGGCATATCACAAAATTAATTCACCAATAAGGTATACTGATTTTCCAATGACATTTCATACATGTATGCTGTATTTTTATTTGTTGGATGTTTGCATGTTTATGCCGTCACCTAAGTAACTGTGCGCAGTCAATGAAGTCAATCATCCTTCCACTCTTCTTATCCCACACCTCTACATGGTGCCCTCCATTCTTACTCAGATACAAATACTTTTCTACAACCAGTCGAGAGATGCATGCCTCACTGCTGCCAAGCCGTCGCTGCCTTCTTAACAAAAACAAAACCATGAGCACAAAACAGAATATGGAAAAAGTATATATATATATATATATATATATATATATATATATATATATATATATATATATATATATATATTCATTCATTCATTCATTATCCCCCGCTTTATTCTCTAATAGGGTCGCGGTGGGGTTCCCCATGCCCATCCAGGGGAGAACGTCTCAGGCGCTGGGCAGATCCAGGACAGTGCGCCAATTCATCGCTGGGCACACACTCACTCACACACACACACACACTCTATATGGGGCAATTTGGAGAATTCAATTGACTTGATCCATGTTTTTGGACTGTGGGAGGAAACCGGAGAACCCGGAGTAAACCCACGCGGACACGGGGAGAACATGGAAACTCCACCCAGATGGGGATTCGAACCGGGAATCCCTAGCGCTGAGAGGCGAATGTGCTAACCACTAAGCCACTGTGCCGCCTATATATATATATATATATATATATATATATATATATATATATATATATATATATATCAATATAAAGACACGAAAGCTTGTGCAATATTACAACAGCTGTACACTAACCGATAAAGTCCTGGCCTGGTGTCTATGCTCTTAGAGATTTCAAAGTCCACGCTCAATGATAGCACTCTGGTACCACAGCCGACCCACAATGTAGTATGGTCCTGACAGTGGCTTGTTGGGACCAGACACATCAAGGGCGTGTTTACATTCCCGATCTGCACCACTTTCACAGGAGTAGCACCCTCACACTAGATGGTAAAGAACCAGAAACAAACTTTTATTTAAGGTTAGATTCTAATGTCCTAAAAAATATGTTTTAATAGGCCTTGCATGTAAACAGGTAATGACCTTCCCCAAACTTTTGTTGCTATGATGCAGGTAAATAACTATCTAAAATGTACTTCATGCAGTTGCTTTAAAATAATAATACTATAAAGTTGTGCAGATAACAAATGACCAATCTTATAATGAATTTAGTTTTACCTTAATATCTGAATCTTTGTAAATAACCAGAGAGCCATCGGCTGTTCCCACTAGCAGGTAGTTCTTTAAAAATTTACTGAGAAAACAACTCTTATTAAAAGTACATTCATATGCATAAAGAAAGTAATGTCATTCATCCAAACCTTAAATTATGTCAGAAAATGAAATTTTGTACCTGTGCTGAGAAGGACTGTGGAAAAACAATGATGTCACTGCATCTTTAACACTCTGCAGGCAGTGCAACACACTATGGTTCCCTGTATCCATTACTATAAGTGATCCATGCTGAGTTCCTGCAATCAGCCAGTCATGACTCTCTTCCGCAAACCGGACAGTCACCAGACAGAGAATAGGGCATTTGGTAATCTCCTGAAAATGTGTATATATATATATATATATATATATATATATATATATATATATATTTGTACAACAGTTTGGAATGACTATACACTTTTGTATATAAAATATAAAGCATCTTGCAGCTTGATACCTGTGTCAGACTTTCGCCAGTCTCTATATTCACACAGGTGATGCTGCCATTCTTCTGGCTGCTACTACCACCTCCCATCCAGACTCGAGTCTCTGCTCCTCCATTTACCCCACTGCTACAGGATACAGCTAAACACTCACTAGACAGTCGACTTACAGTCAGCTCACTAACCAGACACAGCATTTCTCCAGAGTTCAGTCGGTCAAACACCTTTAGAGAGAGAGAGAGAGAGAAACATGCAGACATGCACAATCTATAAACCATTCATTCATTCATCCTCTATTAGGGTCGCGGTGGGGTTCCCCATGCCCATCCAGGGGAGAACGTCTCAGGCGCTGGGCAGATAGACCCAGGACAGGGCGCCAATCCATCGCTGGGCACACACTCACTCACACAGACACACTCTAAATTGGGCAATTTTGAGAATTCAATTAACTTGACCCATGTTTTTGGACTGTGGGAGGAAACCGGAGAACCCGGAGGAAACCCACGCAGACACGGGGAGAACATGGAATGGACACGGGGAGAACATAGATGGCCACCGTGCCGCCATCTATAAACCAAAGCTATAAAAAAGTAGCTTTGGTTTATAGCAGGGATGATAACCATTTTGGTGTAGATGGTGGCGGATTGTCAGAAAAATACCTGTGCAGAGGTGGGTCTGCTCTCAGAGTTCTCTCTCAGACATTCTCTCATCAGACTCTGAAATCCTGGCCATGGAGTGCATTTGTAGTGTTTTACTGGATCTAAAAGCAATAAAAAATGAACTGGTTATTAATATATTAATACACTTTAATAGACACTACATGTTTGACACAAAGTAAAGACCCACCTGGTAACTTTCCCTGCACAGCTATTTCATCAAACTCACTAGGGAACTTCACACCATCTGATATTCTTTCACCACAGGTCAACAGATCGTAGAGCAGCAAACCGAATGAGTAAATGTCAGCCTGAACATTGTAAATCACATTACCACGGGCAACCTCTGGGGCTCGAAACCCTGAAAGACACAACAGATGAAAGTCTGATGAAATGTCCAGCTCTATTTAAATTTGAACTTTTATTTCCTTCATCATGGTTTGAGCTTGATTTACAAAAAAAAATTACATAATTGTTTTTTAAACTGCTTTTACTGGCTTTACACCTGATCTAATCCACACTTAAAATGCCAGATGAGACTAAACTAAAAAAACATCCTTAAAATGATTACCTTTGATTTAGTTATGAAAAATGTATAATGGACTTTTTTAAACAATCTCTCATTTTTCTATCATCTCTTGCTATCTGTGTGTGTGTGTTTCTCTCATCTTTCTCTTTATATCCATATATCAAATATGTCACATATTATTGAATTTTCGTTTATTAATTAGTTCGGCACATAGCAAGTGTTGTGCGCTGAGTTAGAAATGAGGCAATGAGTAAATATTACAAATACATTTATAGAAGCGTGAAATGATACCTGGCGTGCCCTCTGAGCTTTTCACCCCCATACTGCAGCAGTACTGAGCGATGCCATAATCTGTCAGTTTAGCTATTATTTCAGAGTCAGGCTTAAGACTAAAAAGCAGCACGTTGTGAGGCTTAAGGTCTCGATATATTATCATTGAGGAGTGTAGATACCTACAAAGAGGAGTGAGGGTAGAGTTTAATCATGGACAAACAAAGAGGTCAAAGCAACTGCTACCAATACTGAACATAATACATTTTTTAAATAACAAAATAGTCAGAAATTCAATTTAAGGTCCTTAATATATTGAGAAATAATTTGGGATCTGTAGTTTAAAAGACTTAAATGACTATTTTTCTTTTCCCAGTCTAAGGTCCCAGAACTTTGCACGCATTATAAACAGTCACACTTTAAAGTACAGGGATATTTGGTCAATTTTAATGCAAATGATAAACTTCTGCACAACTGAATGCTCAGTTATGTATTTACTGCATTTAACACATTTTTTTTAAAATCTAACCCTACCTGAGACCATCGGCCACCTGGAGTGCTATTCTGTGCTTCAGTTTGCGGTTCAGACTGCCGTTCTTGTGTTCGAATAGAGAATCAAGGGAACCACACGGGGCAAGTTCCATCACCAGCATATAGGGGGAGATCCCTACAGAAAGCAGACTCACCAGACTGGGATGGTGGAGTCTTCCTAACACTGTCAATTCCTGAAAGTTAAAAGAATGATCATATGGCATGGTTCTAGCTCATTACTGCTAACACAAAGTCCGCATTAACGCAATTATGTATTCAGTCATATTGAAAGGATGCAATCCTTATATAATATACAGATACAGATCATCTTCATATGAACTATTTAGATGTAGGAAGATTTGAGTATTCTGGGATAACTATCTGAAATTTTCAGGCTTCACAGTCTGATAATCAGTGTTTATGCATCAAATCTGTTACCACAGTGATAAAAGCTCTTACCTGTCTCACAAGTCTATGAACATAGAGCTCTGATGCATGTTTGTTAAAAATCTTTACAGCAACATCTTCATTTTTATATATTGCTCTGAACACAGATCCAAAACCTCCATTTCCTGATAAACAAAACAGCAGAATTGAGCTAAATCCAGTGTTCTTAAATTCCATTTAGTACACACTGTTTCATTACTGACCAAGAAGGTACTCATGGGAAATGTCCATCTCCAGCTCCTCATGGTCCAACATTAAATATGCTGGCTGATCACTCAGCATCAGGTCAGGGCAGATTTGAGAGATGGAAATGGTGCAGTAAGGGTCCTCTGGGTTCACCAACAAACCATCTAATAAAAAGCAAAAATCATTTTACAATGCACACTGTATATTCAAAAGAAATCAGACTAATCTGCTGTTAGCATTTAGTAAAGGTAACAATAATACTACAGTGCCTAAGAACAATTTATACTATGACATGCTCCCAAAAGATGCATCAGTGATTTGGAAAAAAAAAAAACAATTTTAAGTTTAAAATGACACACATATAACAATCCCCTTATGATATTTGTGACCTTTATTAACTTTTTTTTTATGTCAGCATGATGGCTGATGGGAGGTTACCTAGGTTGTATAAAAGCATTTTGGATTTTAAAGCAATTTCCACAAATACATCAAAATGCTTAAAAAAAATTCAGAATAACAGCATTACGACATATTTAAGCATGGTACAAATTACTAATTTGTATATACATTATATATAAATATATATACATTATATATATATATATATATATATATATATATATATATATATATATATATATAGTATATACAGTATATATATACATATATTGTATAGGATTTAGAAGGATCTATAAATTAAACTTTAATGTCAATAATATTATGAGTGACTTGTGTTTTTGTTACAAAAATGAACTTTTATATTATATTTCCACTAAAAATAAGTCATTCACTAGTATTAAAGAGATGGCCCTATAGATCAAGAAAGTGGTAGCAACATCACCACAACATCTGCAACATCACCACAAGATGTCACTAAATACCACAAATTCGTTATTTAAGTTTTCAGCTTTCATTTTAAGGCATTTAATGTACTGCAACCAGACCAAAACTTCTATTCACCCAATAGTGTTTTACCACATCTTACAACTTTGAACAGTTACACTTATACTTCATTATTATTTATACTTCTTTTTTTCTTACATAATATTCACCAAATACCAGCCTGAACTACAATATATTCGATAGACTGCTAAACTTTTTGTTATAATTTTATGGCAGGTAAAAAAAAACAACAAAAAAAAACAATGAACATGTTGCAATTCTAACCTGTGTGAACACATTTGAACAGATTCTGCAGAGGCACCTGACTCCAGTCCTGCTTGTCGTGGAAACTGTACAGAACCCATTTCTTTAACAATGTCTCTCCATCACCATGTATGTCAGTGGTGAGGAGGCCAGGGAACCATTCCTCCAGCAAAGAATCCATATGATCAACCACCTGACCCAACAGTATATGACCTAGAGACAAGATTTTAAAATACACAGCACATTTAATAAACTTACACAAGGAATTTGCAGGTAAAATGAATATTAGAGTTAGTAAGTTAATATTAGTGTTTATTACAATAAATAATAACCCAATGATTTAATTACACTTTTTATTCAAAGTGGGGTGGCAAGATGGAAGCACAATTAGTAAATGTCATTCTAGCATCTTCTCTTAAAGAATTAAATAGCTTTATATTTACTCACCTTTACGGGAACAGGGCACAGAGACCTTAACAAAGCTGGAAGGACTGTTCACTATGGAATAGGCTTCCACTAGGTAGTATGCCTCAGAAGACCAGTTAACGTAAACCCCAGTCCTCCAGAATATTCGATTTGGCCGCTGAACTGTGTCTAAAGGCAGGTAGGTAAATTAAAGCAGAAAAGGATTAAACGTATTAGGACTGTTGCAGAAGGTTAAATTAAAAGTAAGCTATTACAATTTCCTATTACAATTATTAGTGTGTAACAAGTGTATACTCACATTTCAGCCTGTCACACAATGTTTACATTCATTAACTTATTAAAAGTGGAGTAAAAAAGCTTTATCTCTTACCTCGTCCATACAGCATTGAAGAAGAAACTTCCAAAAGGTGGCTGATTAAAAGAGACCAGTAGCCCATGGGAAAGTAGGGCATCTCATAGAGCCTTACAACAATCTCTGAATTCTCACAGTGAGGAAGCTCAATAACTGGCTTCTGATCAGACAAACTGAACCAAACAAAGGTTACTTTATTAATTAGAAATAATAATTATTTGTAATAATTTGTGATAAAGTGGTCTATTTTGCCACTTACGCGAATTTTAACCACATACCTATGACTGTCAGCAATGACATTTTTAAGCTTTAGGATATTAACTGATTAAAATACTGCACCATTCACACAACTAATAGTTTTAGTATGAAACTTTTATGGCCTAGATGGTCAACGATACATTTTGGTTATTAAAAGACACCTGCTTAAAAACTGCTAAAAGCAGTGAAGCAACACTGACTGAATTTCAGAGTTAAAGTAAACTTTGATACAATTTTCCCATCTGCTGGTCCAATCATTTTTCTAAAAACAAAAATAATCACATTCCACTCAGTATTGAGTTAGAACCCAAAAACCAGCAGTCAAAAAAGCTGTACAATATAAACCTGAGGGCAAAACTGCTGTATCAAACTAAACCTCTAATTATTGCCACTGGACTATTTAAATTTTTATAATACTCAAAAGTGGAATTATTTTGTTTAATTTTATATAAATTTTTTCAGGATGATTCCAAACTTTTAAAAGCTTTAATAAGTTGGCAAGTTCACAGCTGTACACTTGTCTGGGCATGATCAGTACAAAACTGCATACTATATAAAGTTACCTGCTGGGAACCAGAAGCTGATCATCACCAAAAGGCAGGGCGATTTGGAACTTCTCCAGCAGTTTGAAGTACTGCATGAGCTGGCCCTTAGGGAAACAACGACTCTCGTTGAGGAACCTCTCCACCACTGAGCGCTGCACCACCCCTCTTGGGTTCTCACATAGACTTTTCAGAGTGAGGATCTAAAAGAATAAGAAAAAAAATCAAACCTATGGTTATAGGTATTAATAATAGTGGCACTAGCCCATCATGGACTTAGGAATAAGGTGATTTCACATTTATTACTTTATTCGTTCCAACAGTTCATACGACTGTGGTAGCTGACATTGCATGCCATAAGAATGCACTCATAATGGCCTTTGCCCTCCTATTGGCTGTTATGTGATATAGAAGAGCTGCCAGAATTGATGGGGGAACTGACACAAGGAATTGAGAGGGAAAGAGAGGATTGAATGCTGTAAGTAGAATCCAGAAAAATATGACAGGTGCCTCAGTCTTTTTGGATTTATAGTGTTTATTAATGTTTTTATGTATTTTCTGCATTTTAAACCTGTGTTATGACGTTGCACAGCCACTGGGGATCAATGAAGTACAAGTCTTTTAACTGGAGTGCAGGATCATCAAAGTGTAGAAGCACTCCTGACACATACACACAGAAAAGTAAAATATTGAAATTTTCTAAGAAGATATCAGCTAAACAAAACAAGATAAATGAGAAAAAAGCTCACATGTATAAACACACAAAGAAAAATTAATCAGAACCCCCCCCCAAAAGAAACGTACCAGTCTCACTCAGAAAGCGAATTGCATGTGTTAGTTCTCCCTCCTCCAGCTGTATCTGACTCTCTGCAATGATCTCCATGAGACGCTGATGTCTGAGTACGGGGAACTCAATTGGTACACAACTCCTCTCCTGCAGAACACATCGCTCAAGCTCCACATAACAGTCGGGTACCAGCTGCCCCATCACTGCTTGCCCCTGGATCTGCACAGAAAATGTCATAAATGAGTCTTGGAAATGAGCCTTGAATGGGTCTCATTTTTTTGTTGAACTTAATTTATAGGTAAATCACAAATTCAAAAGCCCTGTAATGGAACAATTACACATTCTAAATGTGTACATTTGTGAACTGTAAACAGTTCTAAATAACTTGAATTTAAGCTTTGAACCCAGACTCTTACCTTAAAGCTGCTGGCTTCTCTAGCAATGGCTTTGCGCAGTTTATTGATGGAGTCCGAATCCTCACGGACATACAGCACATGGTTTTCTTTAATGACTGGAAATCCTGGCTGAGATATCACTTCCTCATGGAGCTTACACAAACACTTCTGCAACAATCCTTCTTCACACTCATCCAGATGAGTACCCACCAGAATTACAGGTGAAAGCGGGGCTAGAGCCTGAGTAAAAGAGGGGGTGTTTCAGAACAAGACCGAAACATTAAGCAGACTCAATAATACAGAATTTAAATGTACTTTTATATTAAACAGCCAGGGTTTAACTGCATCCAACTCACTGACTCCTTTACTGAGGTCATAAAGCACCAAGTAGAGTGCTCTGGAACTCATGAAGTGTGTGTGAGAGCCACTGTACTCCTCTCCACCTGCTTAATCACAAGGCATAAAACATGTTTAACAATTGTGGACAATCTTATGGATGATTTAAATGTGTGGACACTAATTTATAAAGTTAGGCTAACTTAGATCCCCCCTTGACCCCTGTATGTAATACAGGATTATTGGGACACTATGGAACAAGTGTTTCTTGTGTACAGATACAGATATGTTGGATGTGAGACTCGGACCTGAGATATCCCAGACATTGAGAAGCATGTTTTTCCTTTCCCGATCTCTGATGGTCCAATCTTTGACTGTGATGCCAGAGACATGTGTATGAGAACACCCCTGGGAACGCTTAAGCTTCATCAAATGTCGGATTAAAGTGGTTTTTCCACTGCCAGCATTCCCCACCACTATCAGCTTCATGCGGAAATAGGGAACAGCCTTCTTCAGGCGGTGCTGGAAGTACCTATGATGGACAGTGCAGCCCAGTTCAGAGTTGTAATCATGGTCATCATAGTTGCACCATTACAGAAATTATAAATACATTAAATACACTAAAGAGTGTTAGAGAGCTTATAGCCTTTGAAACTGGAACCAGTTAAGGACAAATGAGTCTTAAATGACAGATACAAAGGTATTAATGGATAAATAGGAAATTTTGTAAGCCAATCTTTATTTTCTTATTAAAACCTGAAAGTGACTAACAGACACTGTAGTTTAACATGTTACCCAATAGTTGCTTAAACAAGAATGGAATGATTATGAAAGGTGACTATGCCAACATGCCATGGAAATCCATTTTTTAAAAATAATCAAGTATAGTATAATTTCAAATAGAGGCAACTTTTTATTAAAGGCAATGTGATCGAATGCAATATGCAAAATGTTCATCTACACTATATTGAAAACTGTTTTGGCCATGCCTCATTGTTATATTAATTTATTTAATACAAAATTCAAAAATCTTGTGCAGAGTATTCCTAAAAAACATGTAATCTTCACTTCGGTTAAAAAAAATGAAATGTTATCTTTAACCTGACAAGGTCTTTGGTCTTGTTCCCAATATGTTTGAGGTCCATCTGCAACTGAAGTCTGTCTAGTGGCAAATCCCAGAGGCGGTGCAGCTTGCCCAACTCATCAGGAAAGGAATTCAGGTTAGCATTACCATTCACATCCAGAGAGGTCAGTTCTTCCAACAGCCCAATCTGGGATGGGAGCTAAAAACCAAAGCACCGTACAGACAACAGAGACAAAACAATCTTACATTACATACAAAAATCACAAATCAAATGAATGATCACACAGGCGTACAAGGTGTTTCTGAATAAATTTGTCAAAGAGTAAACTCTCTGGCTGTACAATATAAAACATCATCCATATATATTTAATAATGTGTTACCTTAGTGAGCTGGTTATCACTTAGGTGCAGCTTCTCCATGCGGGACCACTTAAAGACAGGTTCACTGAGGTCCAGTTCAGAGATCTGGTTCTTGCTGAACATCAGCTCCCTCAGATTTGCACTGGTCCAAGCAGCTGGAGCAGGCAGGATACTGATACTGTTACTCCTCATGTCCAGTGACCGCAAACTGAACACAGAACACTAAAATGACTACAATGGAATATTTGTCACCCCTCTCTAGTCTATAAAATGCCTAAAATGCTTAGTATGTCATATTTCAGTCTGGCTTAACCACAATATCTATTCTATGACTGTTCTAGTCACACTTGTGATGGAAGCAAGATAATATTTTAAGTCTTAAGAGTAAATAATATATTATATTTATAGATTATCATAATTGAGTACAATGACATACCGACTTTAACCACACCTACATACCATCAAATCTCCACATAAACTAAGAGGAATTACATATAACTTTAGCAAGTGATGAAATAAAGATCTTACAATGGAAAGACTTTTCCATTAAACTCTAAATGAATCTCCCCTCAGTGTCATCAAACTGATTCCATGTTTCAACCATCTGCTAGTCGCTGTACCTTGTTTCTTACTTAATACTATCTCACATACACACTGTATGTTGGACTACATGCAAACATGAGCACGTACTCAGGCAGGTTGAGAAGAGCTGCAGGAACACTGCTGAAATTGTTCTGGGATAATTTAATTGTTGTTATCGTCAAAGGCATTTGTGACAAATAGCCTGCAGAAAGAAACAGCAGAAATGAGTTCAACTTTCCTTTTTCTTTACAGAGAGGTTCAGCTGCACACTGAAATTAACTCAATAAAAACTCTTACTCAGCTTGTTGTTGGAGGCATTAAATATTTCCAGCACTGCACATGCAGAAAATACACCTTCAGAGATAATGGATAATTTGTTCTTTGAAACATCAAGCACTTTCATTTTAGGCAGCAACAGAGGTAGAGTGAGTTCGGAGATTTGATTCCTGTACACAAAGACATTTACATTTGTATTTAGTAGACTGTAGACTTCATATGCATTTGATCATAATTGTTGTTATTGGTCTTCATGTTAAATGTTAAAACTTACTATATTTTAATGCAGTTGCAATATGAGTGATCAAGTTCGTAAATTATTACAAACACCAGTACATTTACTCATTTAATGGATTATAACTCTATTGGAACAAACTTATTTAAAAGAAAAATAAATGTTCCTACCCTTCCAGTAAAAGCTCTTCAAGATGTTCCATAACTTGGCCCAGCTGAAAAGGAAAGGTAACAATATGGTTGAAGGAAAGGTTAAGATGACGTAGAGCTGGACATTGCACAGATCGGTCCACATGAAGTTCTGGACCAATTCTATTCCGTGATACATTGAGCATGTTAAGAGATGGCAGACTCAGCAGTTCAGGGGGAACGGAATTCAGCTGATTGCCCTGAAGATCTAATTGAGTCAACTTTTGCAAGCTCTAAAAAGATAAGAAATGTAGTTATGTGTAAATCAGGTATGGTTATTGTTTATAATAAAGTCTATTCATATAAGCGAGAAAATGAGAGTACCACACAGAGAGCTGACGGGAACTCAGACAGACCGTTGCTGCTCAGATCGAGTTGCTGTAGATGTTCAATTTGTTGTAGGACACCATCATCATCCATCAGACATGACAGTGAGTCCAGTTCATTTGCTGATAGATCCAGCAGTTTGATACGATCCCTGTCTACACTTGTGGGTGAAGCAGTAGGTGAGCAACCTTCAGAAAATGCCAGGCCTGCTGATCAAGGAAGAAAATAACACTATTTTTACTCATTCGTATCAAGTATTGTCTAAACATCCTAAGGACAAATTATCTAAATTTGCTAAGGCAGCATGGTGGCATAGTACTGAGATTTTTCACCTCACAACAGAAGGTGCTGGGTTTGATTCCCATACAGTTCGTCACATACAGAATATAGCTTTTAAGTATGTTTGTGTTACTTATGAGGCATTAAATTTATCTTCTTGTTAGTGTCCATCCCACAATATAATACTGACTTGTGTGATTTATGAACCTTAAGTAATGGAACAGGCTTTAACCCCTCAAAGCCCCCCACCCAAACACATCCCTCCGGCAACCCTGATTAAAATAACCCGATTATACCCGGTAATAGCAACAGGTGAACCTCACCTCTTGAGACATTCCTGCTGATTCTTTTTTGTAGGTACTCATCCAGAATCCACTCAGAATTGCTTCCCTATGAAGAGATATTCAAAAGGGGTAAATATTTTAAAATGACCCTGGTTGCATATTTTAAATAATATGTGTCTTTAAACTCACCTCTGAAGCTGCACGCCTTCTGTTACCCTCTTGTCTTGAATTACGCCGCCCTCTGATAACTTCTGGCACATCACATAAAGTATGCAGTTCCCATACAGGACTGTCATTTCCTACAAAAAAAAAAAACATTAAAATTAGAGGGATTTTTGTTACAGTAAATCAATAAGCAGTACAGAAACAGCTTTTAAATGCATATATAAGACAGCACAGAATATAGACTATAAAATGAATTAGTCATAAAGTACTAAATTAACTGTGGGTGGTGATCTGGCTTATAATTTAATAAATGATTCAAACATCCTCTTTGTGTGTAAAGATTTTAAAGCCTCAGCTACAACATTGTATTATGAAATGAGCTCCCACCTCCGTTCTGTCTATTCACTGATGTAACTCAATCTACTTTTTAACTGCTTTGGTTATATGGTTCTATTTACAAATTCACCCATCATTAAAAAATTACATATTGCTCTCAAATGTAAAAGTGTTTGTGTCTGTGCTGTGATAAGCTGGCTGTCTTTATAGTTTTAGATTAGACAATGTGCCTAGAAGAATGACTGGATCATTGTTTTCAGTTGTTAAAGGACTTCACACATATCTACATAGATATGAAGTAAATAAAGGACTAAACACAGTTACCCATGATCTTACCATCACTGTCTTCAAAATTAAAAAACATGGCATCAAGAGAGGAAAAGGAGGAGTCATCACTGTCTTCATCAGAAAAGTGTTCAGGACTGTTTCCCACATCCTGCAGCCATGACGGTCCAAGTAGAGCTCTCTTCTTTTGTATGGACTGAATCTGTCTGGCTAAAAACTGGCCTATGCCTACACACAAACACACACATACACACTGACACACACACTTATTTTCATAGATTTTGAGGATTTATATAGACCTCTATTTATTTCATAAAGATCTACCATGACCTAACCTTAACTATAGTCTCACCCAAAACATAACTTGACACCAACCACAACTTTACACTAATTAAACATATAAGTATTTCAAAATGTTACTACTGCATCTTAGTGCTCCACAGATTTGTTCACAATATAAATATTTTACAACACATTTTCGGTCTCTAAAATATACTTGCAAATAATGCAATTGGTTCTAAAAATAATTCTAAAAAAACCCTTGACGTACAGGACAGAAAAACTGTTTTTCTTACTATCTTTTTTAGAGATGGTAGGTGGCGCTCTGCGTTCAGACAGAAGTGCACATAACCATGTGGCCTCCAGATGTCCAATTCTGAAGCCTCCTAGGCAAAGGGCATTGTTGGTGGAGTCTAAACCTAGCTGAGCCAGAAGTAGGATTACTGCCGGGCCGTTCCTGCTCCTCAAACACACACTTAAAGACGCACGCAGCTGCTGCTCATGCACGCCACTGCTAACCAGCAGCTCAATCAGAGGCAGCGGCCCACCACGTTCACAGACCTGCACACATGGAAACATGCTGTGTCCAATGGAAATTTTTATAAGAATATATATTTATATTGTATAACATACTGTTCTGTTGCTACACTCTCATATCTTTATATTATATCAGCAAGCCACAAACATGAGCATAATAGCATAATATACCTTGTTAACATGTGGACAGCTCACCTGATAAAACAGAGAGTCCATCTTTGTTTTCTTATTGACATCAGTTTCCAGCTGAATGAGACACTCAGCCATCTCCACATTCCCCTGCTCACATGCTCTCTCCAACAGCCGGTAACGTATTTCACTGTCCACCACCATCCTCGACAGACATAAGCAGCTAAGCTTATGCAGCTATCACACACACATATACAAAAAGTCATGCAGTTTCAGGTAATGTTTACATCAAATATCAGAATAGGGTGAAAATGCCATCTTGATTATTTGGATTTCGACATGATTGTTGGTGACAGACAAGCTGGTAAGCAATTTAATAATCACTGCTAATTAGATTTTGATAGTCTTTAAAGTTAACATAAAATACTTCTCAGCAACCACTGCACAATCACTGCAAGCAAAGCAGCATCTAAGTCAATGCATTAAGCAAACATCATGGGTTCAAACATCAGTGAAACAGCAAACATTGGTGGCCAGTGTTCAAAAAATAGCCAATGGATTGATGCTGTCAGTTGGTGTCATTTGCCTTGGTCAACATAAGTGATGGTCCACACCCTTAAATGTGTTATAGATTGGAACTAACTATGACTTAAGGGGTCATAGATCTTAAGGGGTGAGCTACAACAGTGGAACACATAGTCAGAATATATAGTAGTATAAAATGTAGAAATGTAGTTGACAAATTCATCACAGATGATAGAAACACTGACTTACTGAATTCAATTTCTGATCAGGAGAGATTTCTTTAAGCTGTTCAAAGATCTCTTTCTCAAATCCCTCTTTCTCCAATTCAGCTGCTGCAACAGAGCAGTTATCTAACAGCTTCCACAGCACCTTAAAGCCCTACCACAAAACAACAGTGATTCCCTTCATTTAAATAAAATACAGTGTGCAACTGTAGAAACTTCAAATGTTAATGTCGCACCTTCAGAAGCATGTCTGAGTCTCTCTGGTTCTGTCTCAAAGAGCTGATGAGAACAGAGGCCAGCACTGGCATTAGCATGCATGACAGCTTGTTTTTTGAGATGAGGTACCAAAGAAGAGTTAAACCCCAGTAATGAATTTCTGCACAAATATATAGATGAGTATTTTATAAAAGCAGGTTTTAAAGAACAATAGCTACAATGCAACATGTGTCAATTTAAAATATAAGATATAATAATAATAATAATAATAATAATAATAATAATACACAAATGAAATTATTAACATTTGGCTCTAACATTTTATTTTTCCAGGTAGGTTATTCAGAGGAAAACAAAATAGCATTTACTTTCCACTTTATATCAGAGCAAGTTATTAGTGGCACAGGATTCCATGCCAACTACAAGTTCCTTTACCCCAATCTCAACAAAACATTTTTTTGGAGCTTGATTTGTGACATGTATAATCATGTTGAAACAAGACATGCATTTGGCAAGCTGTTGCCACAGAAATTAAGACCTTGAACCGATTGTTTTTGTTTATTTAGCATTGTCATTGCCTTTCACTAGAAGAGACAAGTCTAAATACCAGTCATTATTACCGTATTTGAACAAATTAGTAAAGACAAATATATATATATCATATAATTCATACAATAATGATAAGTAAATTGTTGATAGTAAGCAAGATATACTTTAATTAATTGAATAATGCTGCATGTTATTGGAATTGCATCTCAAACTGTCTGACCATTTTTTTTCTAAAATGCATTACGTTTGGTTCAAATCTCAAACAGTCCAAAAACAGGTGCGTCATCAAATGAATAAAATGGATAACTGCAAATAAAGTTTTAATACTTAAAGATTTTGGGGATAATGTGGGTTATAAAAGTAAAAGAACTGGAAATGAAATTCAAACAGAGTCAGTATAAAACTCCCCTGACAAGGAAATCCCAGTGCAGGAAATGAGACACTCTCACCCCTTCGCTGAGGAAACAGCTGCAGTGAATGTAGTACTGTATGTATCGCCCCCTGCTGGCACATCAGGTCTACTGCTCCAGGACAATTTGCCAGTGCAGAGAGAACCCCGAATCCACACTCCTGTATCTCCGCACTACTAATGAACTAAACACAGATACACACACAAACTTTTCACTTTTATATACGGCCTGCATTACAAAGAAGAAATGATAATAAAGTTTTAGGTGTAGCTCTTACCCTGTTTAAGGCTTGAAGATAGATTGCATGTGCTCCCTCTAATACACACTGATTCTTCAGTACTCTTAAAGACACATCTACAGTGTCTGGATCTGCTATAGATGCACCATCCTCCCTCAAACTGCGATCTGATTAAACACAAAGCAAAAAAAATGTACTTATGTGTTCAGCAACATGCTATTTCAAAATAAAGGCAGAATATCTATATTGCGACAATGTGTGTGTGTGTGTGTTCTCTATACAAATTCACACCGTTGCTTTAATTACCATGAAATTTTACATACTTATTCTACAGAATACTTGAAACACTTAAAGTCCCCTATTTTTTACCTCAACTGCATTTTTTTATATACTTATATTTGGCAGCTTTAAGCCTTCAAAATATAGATTATATGTAAGAGTTGCATGTGTTAGATATGGATTTCTATATATAAAAAGATTTGGGATTGCAACCAGTGATTATACCTGGGTTGAGCAGAACTAGACTGGCTTTTAGCCCCTCTAACTGTACTTCAGGTACAAAGTCATGATCTCTCATGGCATTCAGGATGCAGTCCAGGGCCATAGTTCCTTCATCCAAATTCATCCTCCTTCTGGTAAAAAAGAGACCCACAGTAATAAAAGAAGCATATCAGAGAAGATGTATTCAGCTGAGAAAAATGTGAATTTCTGAAATAGTCTTACCCTCCCTGAAAAAGTGTGTATAGTAGCCTGCAGGCACTCTCACATACTGCACTGGAGCTGGCATTTTTCTTCATTAGCTCCACTATGTTGTAATGAATGCCATGGCTTATCAGCTGAGATCTCATTTTGTCTAAGCACAAAAGATCAGATCTTCACTGTGTATAGTCATGAGCAGCACTGTGATCAGTTAAACACATAGTTTCATTTACCGGTAATACAATCAGGATTTACGCTGCATTAGCTTTATGACATCTTATGTTTAGTTGCCCCTGCCCCACATTTAGCTATTATAGTTTGCATACTTAATTTTATGCAAGAGTGAGTCTGTGGGATATTTTGTCTATGTAATCCAGAATGTTTTTTTGGTTAGACACAGATGTTGAAAGAGAAGGCCTGGCTTTTAGTTTCTGTTCTAGTTCATTCCGAAGGTGTTTGGTAGATCAAAGTTCTTCCACACTAAACTCATCAGACCATCTAATAATAGACTCGAATTTATGTACAGATATTGCATTCTCCCCTACAGAATTAAGGCTATATTTACCAACAGTGGCACTATTCTCTTCTATTTTAAAGCAACAGTATGTAACGCTAAGGGATTTAGGAATGTGGCACTCTCTGTGATTGTCCTAGTTTACTACAAGTAAGATTTTTTAAAAGGTACTGTAAAATATTTTCAATCTATCTCTTCTTCCACCAAGATTCGTATTCAGCACAGCGTTAAAGCAAACTCACTGTGCCGGCGAATCAACGTGCTCAGTGTAGACGCTGCTGCCTGAAACACTCCAGCACTCGAGCAGTGAAGCATCGCAGTAATAACCTGGATATGTACTGGAGGTCTAACACAGAAAGACAGACAGCCACCAAGTAAAAAGTAAATGTAATGTAAAAGTTAACATGTTATTATGCTGATATTCATTAATTAAATTCAGTAATTAATTTTTTTTTTTTATTTTCTGTGATGACACACTGAACACACCTTTCTCTGGACTCTGCATATATATGATTGTGTGCACTGCCATACAGCAGCAAGCTGTTTAAAGCCCAACAGGCAGCTTCCTGATAAAATTAAGTTAATTAACTATTATTAGTTATAGATTGAATGCCATTCAATAAATATCAGCTCTTAGATGTAGCATGTTACAGGCCAAACATAAGGTCTTTGCACTTCTTACCAACACTAATGCGTCATCAGCATGTCTCTCCAAAGCTGTACAGCAAGCCTCCCTCCAAACCAAGCTTTCTTCTTCATCTTTCTCTTTGTCATTTTTTAAACGCTCATCCGAGTCCATTTCAAGGTCCTTATTATCTATGATTGTTTTTGCTGTCAGATTACAGACAAAAAAGTATGTCATTTTTAATTTATTTATTATATAAATGTGCAATAAATGTGGTAACATGCTTTACTACACAGCTGGTTTCAGTCCTCAAATACTAAAAGCAGAAGGACTCACTTAGTGCAGCCAGACATGAAAGAGCAGCAGCCTGCAATATGGCATTATCAGGGAAGGCAAGGCATGCTCGCGCAGCCACTCTGTGTACACCGTTCACCACCAAGATACTGTAATAACTCTCTAAAACAAACAAACAAACAAACATTTTACAAAAACAAATCTTGGATTTTACTAAATCTCCTATCTGATATTTATTAGCATTTTATACATAAGTATATTGTACCATGTTTTGGGATACATGGATTTATTTGACCTGGATGAGCCCACTGTATGGTCAGTTTGTGATTCAATAGCGATTTCTAAATAAAAAAAAAATTGCCAACTGGTATTTTTACCAACTGCTAATTTCCCCAGATCAAGGAAATTTCTTAATAAAAGTAAATGTTTTTGTATGTATGTCCACTCTGTGATGGACTGGGGACATATTCAGGACGTATTCTCACTTCATGGCGAATCAGTTTTCAGAACCCCTTGCAATTCATATTTAGATCTGTTATATACAAGTGGAACAAGCTGTCAGTACCACATTTGCAGAAATTTTTTCTCCTATAAAGTGAGTAAAATGCTGATTTTGTCTCACCTGAAGTGAACTTCTGCAGCAGGCAGCATCCAGCCTCCTGTACAACCTCAGAGTGTGAGCATGCCTCCACTGCCTGGCACACAAAGCTGTAGCATTTCTCGTTCTTGGACATTAAAATCTCCACATTGATTGCTATGATGTGAATAACAACACAAATACACACTGAAATCATTGTCTTTCCCCCGCTCCCCCATTGTATTTTAGAATGCGGCGTTATAGTCTATGTCATATTACATCTATTCCACATAATACATCTGTCCCATGCGAAATTTATTAAATACTTCCAATATTACTAAATAGCTATTAAACTTCAGATACTGTCAGGATATGTTTTAGGCATAAACTTAATCTCACAGTGTTTCTTTTGTGCAAAACCAAAATTTTATATTTTTAAGAGCACCATCAGGAAGCCATAAAAAGTGGGTAGCAGTTTGACTAAACACAACAGATGGAGGAAAAAGAGGAAGAAGCGTGTTACATACCAGGATTAGCCAATGGTATGAGGGCCTGCAGTGCAGCCATTACTAAGTTCTCACTGTCTATGAAGCTACTAAGCACATTCATAACCACCTTATGATCCTTCCTCTCAACAAACCCCACCAGACTTTCCTCTGAAACTGTGGAAGACACAAACACACAATAAATAAAGAATAGTTATTTATTAGAAGTATCCAGCAATCATCCTGAAAAGTCTGAAAATGCTTGCTATAAAGTGGCACATGTATAAAACATCACATACGTCAAACAATATTTCATGTGACTTGTTAAACTACTGTGTAAATTACAGTGTTTTTCCTCACCTTTTCCTAGCAATCGGTAAAGAGCAGAGCAGCCCTGAAGCTGCAGCTCCTCACAGTGTGGAAAAGCCTTCATGGACTCCACCACCACCTCAAAAACATCAAGGTCCTCGTCTAAAATAAGTGACGTCAGTTCATCTGCATATACAAACATGCAATAGCATGTAAGGGTTTGATGCTTAACACACACATTAAATAGTACATAAAATGGTATGGTATAAAAAATCTAATAAGTAGTGGTATTTATTAGAGTGGTAGGTGGGCAGCATGGTGGTGTAGTGGTTTACTCATCCTCCTCTCAGCACTGCTGATTCAAGTTCGAATCTCAATCTGGGTGGAGCTTCCATGTTCTCCCCTTGTCCATGTGGGGTTTTTTTTTCTAGGATATTCAGTTTTATCATGCAGTCCAAAAAGATGGATTCAATTAAATTGGCTATTTTAAATTGCCCCATCTCATTGCCCCTATATAGTGTGTGTGTGTGTGTGTATGTATGTGTGTATATGCTCAGCAATGGATTGGCACCCTGTCCTGGGTGTATCTACCCAGAGCCTAAAATGTTCTGTATAGGCATAGGAAATGAAATGAAATATTTTTAATATAACATTAATTATCTTCCCAATTCTTATTAAAATATTTCTTAAATAATATAATTCCTTTAATATTTTTCTGGGTTTTAAGGCTGCTGGGAATCATGTAACACATTTTATTCACACGCATTTAAAAATGCAGTCTATAAATTTTGTGTTAATATTGTAAAAGCCTATCATGTCAGAGAGAAAAACAAACAAGGAAACTGCAGGCCCACAAAGCCCTTACAAAGCTCTCACACATCCTACCACCTGTTACGCCATTTTAAATACATCAGGTCAAATTGTTAAGATAACATATCTAGAAATAATACTTCAGCAGCTTCAAGATTAGAATCAAGATGTTGACTTTATCCAAATAAAGTATTCATCAAAATATTTAATCCAAGGCTAAAAATTAACACCAAACCATGTGAACACCTTTACTAAAAAGCAAACCGTGACTCTTTGATCTACTGCCCCCACTCCTTTCTCACCAAGTTTCAAGTTGTCCCAGATACTGTATTGTGAATTCACTGATGTTCTTTTTTTTCGGCTGCAGCTTAACAAAGAACTGCACACAAAGAAAACCCAAATTCTATGAAAGAACCTGACCTAATTATCATTTAACAAATTAGGGACATGAATCTTTTGGGGTAAATCTCTTTCAGTCTTCATGATATTTACATGGTGTCTGTTTGTGTAAACTCACCTTTCTTATAAAATTTCACTGATGCAACAGTGTTCAAACATTATATGTTGTTATTGATAAGTTCTATTTGTGTTAAGAAGATAAGACTAAAAGAGGAAGGCTTACCTGATTTCAACAGCAAAGCTAATGCTCGCAGTCCAACCATAATCAGCTTTAAATCTTTTTGCTGCAAGGTGAGAACCTTTAGAATCTGTCTGTAAGCACATGTAAGCAAGTGTACTTAATTATTCAGTCAAATCAAGATGTCTATAGTTACCAAATGTATTATGGAAAATTATATTAACAATTTCATCAGTTTATCAAAAGCAGAAATGTTCAATGTTTGCTTGAAACTTGCTAGTCATTAAAGCCTTTTGAGATGAATGGTGTAAAACAGTTATGTAGTTAAGACAGCGAGACATTAAAAAAAATGTTATTACATTATCAGCATAGTTGTGTGGGCCTTATTCTTTAAAACACACAATTCTTTAAAACACACAAACCCCTAAATAAACTTTAAGTTTTAGAGGGAAAAGTTTAAATGTGTATATGTATATATGTGATTATATTATATATAATATTATAAAGAGAAATATGTTGAAAAAGATTCAAGAACTGCCATTAGAAATGTCAAAAACAAGATATAGTGAAATTACAATTACATTTTTATTGTTCAAGTTCATTAATTTCTATAACAATTTTTACAATAGTAACTTATCTTAAACAGTTATACAGTGTTCTAACCCTAAACATTCAAAAAGCAAGCCAAAGTGACAGTAGCAAGGAAAATCCCTTTTTTTGTTTGTTTGTTTTAAATAGAATAAACCTTGTGAGGACCAAGGCACATTCTCCTTGAGTGGCCTTGATGGTGTAGGACACAGATTCAGATTGTGTATGACTTTAAGAGTCTTTTTCAGCAAGTGTCAATCACAAAAGATAATGCAAATACATTAAAGGAAGTAAACCTTCCCAAAATACGTGAAAAACATTAAGATAAGAAAAAAGGCAGTAAGATAAGGTTGCTTTCATTTTCTGATCTCTCATACTCAAGTAGCTAATTTAGAAGTGAACATACCAAACCTATGATCTGAAAAGAGGAATTTCCACTATAGTGTAAATAAAACTCTCAGACTTACTGATGCACCCCTAGTACTTCCCAGTCTTTCCCAGCATGTAGTGGATGAACTAGCTTTCCGAGCGTGCTGGGGCAAATTTCCATCAGACGGCACAGCAAAGACCATCCCACCTGAAAGACAAATTTATTCTAAATATAAATCCAATAAAAAAACTCCTGAGGGGTTTTAATAATGCAAAGTTTAATATATGTCATATTTTATTACTTTCCCAGTCTTTTCTGTTTAAACTGCAACTAGATTAATTAATTGTCCCATAAGTCTCTGTGACATTTATATATATGAATATTCCACCATAAGGAACTTGTGAAAGAAATTCTCAATTTTAAATCCTCAATAAAAGAATAGACTGAGATGAATGTATAATATAACGATATCAATAACTCAGTACATTTATGATATCAGTGTAAATATATTATTAAATATTTTATGCAACATCTTTAAAGCAGCTTTAAGGTAAGGCAACACTCTAACTGATGCACCTTCCTGTCGCAAAATTAGTTTTGAAACTTTTTTTTTAATTATATTTGATTATTTTTAACCAGTACTTCTCAATGTATTAGTAAAACAATCATAATATTTTAGAGTTTCTGGCTTATTCATTGTTTTTTAAAAAGTCTATTTTTTAACGTCATATATATATGTTACCTGCTGAAGTTTGTTGTTGTTGCATGATATAAGCACCAACATCAATGGCTCATGGACATTTTTGTCTTTAAAAAGCTCATCTGTCAGAAAACACAGACACTTAAAAGTCAAACACATTCAATTTATACCTAAAACTATTAGACACTCTTTCTGTTCTCCTTTGTTTGGTCTAAACTACTCAGAGCTGTTAAAAGGCAAGGCATCCATACAGCTGCAGAATACAGAACAAATTTATTCAACAGCATGTTTCTGACATTAATACTAATTATTTTGTATACTGATCATAAGGACATGGTTTTGATGACATTATGCAAACACTGAGATGAATTGGAATGTTCATTCAGTTCACTGAACATTCAAAAATGTTGATTCAGTTTTCCAATTCCACAATCCTCACAGTCTCAAAATGATATATGGCTAAAGTTCAGAGATGCACTTCAAAATATTGCAGAATATTGCACTTATTAATTCAAGCTTATTGTGCTATTCCAACTAGATCACAACATGCTGGATTGTTTTAATGAAGATTCTTACCTGAATGATCTGTATGAGCGAGAAAGAGTAGGTCCTGTACTATTTGAACAAGGGTCCCCAACTTCTGCCCATCCTCTAGATTGTTCCTCAGTCGCACGAGTAGCTTTTTTAAGTTTTCCTCCAAATCCTCCTGGTTTACCATCTTGCTTGCTGGAGTCCCGCTGCCCACAAGACATGAACACGTGTGACGGAGGGTCGCACCGATCCTTAAAAACCCAGCAGCCACCACCTCTGTTATTATTATTGCGAAGCCGTGGTAAAGACGATCCCCAAAGCATGCGCACTCAAACCATGCGGTGAATGAGTCAACCAATAGATTGTAAAGTTATCTAAATATTCATAGCTTTTAGTTCTCTGTTTCTAAAGCTTCCCGATTACTTTGGCAGTCCCTCTGCGGCCGATGAGCTTGTCGACAGGCGTGACTTAGGCTGTGGCACATGAGTCATATGACTCCTGCAGCAACAGGAAATGTAAATTATTACTACAGGATCTGTGCTTAGGTAAGATTTCACTGTACTGCCATAAAAATAGTTTATTTTATAACTTTATGTGGTTTTTAATGGCTTTTCGTAAGTGCGTCATATTTCCTCCAGGATATGTTTCCGTCAGGAGTGTATTTCCAGCTGTAGCTATTGCTGGTAATAGAACAGTAACAATTCTAACATTTCTGAAATGAAATAGTTTTGTTTTTAAATATATATCTTTTTAGTTTGTGTTGTATAGTTCCAAACAAATCGCCAAACTGCCCGTTGTCCAAAACATTTGAACCTAAAACATAAATAAAACAGATTTTGTGCCGTTTTGTTCTTCTTTAATTAATGTTTTGAGTATATATTGAATAAGCAAATGTATAACTGTAAAATTGTTTGTTTTTTATATTTATTTTGAAGTTTGCAAGACATTTCATACTGATTGAGAGTCAACTATGAGATGAGTCGACTCTTTGAAGTTCATGATTCAGGACTAATGTGTCATGTGTTTTAAATCAGGGTTTGTTTAAAATAAATGGTAAAATAAATGTGAGGAAAAAATGCGGTTATTTATTAATGCTTAAATGTTTTATAGTCCATAACTTGGAACTCAAAACAGTCTTAAGCTTTTTATGGCATTAACAACAAAATCTAAGATGTTTGATTAAATGTAAAAGAGCTTCAATATAAACTAACCAAATGTAACTATATGGAATTGCTATTAAGAAAAACGAATATATATATATATATATATATATATATATATATATATATATATATATATATTTATTTATTTATTTATTTACAGTCTGTAAATATATGGAAGTAAATATATGGATTTCAGTGTTAAATTAACATGTAAACAAATAGACAGGTGGCTTAGTGATTAGCATGTTCTCCTCTCAGCGCTAGGGATTCCCGGTTTGAATCCCCATCTGGGTGGAGTTTCCATGTTCTCCCACAGTCCGAAAACATGGATCAAAGTCAAGAGAATTCTCCAAATTGCCCCATATAGAGTGTGTCTGTGTGAGTGAGTGTGTCCAGCGATAGATTGGCGCCCTGTTGTGGGTGTATCTGCCCAGCACCCGAAACGTTCTCCCCTGGTTGGGCATGTGTAACCCCACAGCGACCCTAATATAGGATAAAGCGGAAGATAATGAATGGATGAAATTAACATGTAAACAAATAGACAGGTGGTTGGCATGTTCTCCTCTCAGCGCTAGGGATTCCAGGTTCAAATCCTTATCTGGGTGGAGTTTCCATGTCCTCCCCGTGTCCGCGTGAGTTTCCTCCGGGTTCTCTGGTTTCCTCCCACAGTCCAAAAACATGGATCAAGTCAATTGAGTTCTCCAAATTGCCCCATATAGAGTGTGTCTGTGTGAGTGAGTGTGTCCAGCGATAGATTGGCGCCCTGTCCTGGGTGTATCTGCCCAACGCTCGAAACATTCTCCCCTGGATGGGCATGGATGGGGAACCCCACCGCTACCCTAGTAGAGGATAAAGTGGAAAATAATGGATGGATGAATTGGCTATACTGGTTTGAGTATATGTAAATACTTTGTGTCTCAGAGAATCGACTCTTGTGCCCAGTGAGAGTCGACTCTTGAAGTTACTGAAATAGCTCGGTCAGGTTTGGGAGGAGCTGCACGTCCAGCCTCCTTTTGCAAAGAAACAAAACATGGAACGTGAAAGCGCGAGACTTTCTCCTGTCTTTCGCTTTTATGGTTTTGTGTGGCTCGTTCTTCCGGCTACGTTGTCAGTGCACGTGACTTTCCTGAGTGTCAGTTCTGGTTGAGCGGGTCTGTGTTTGTTTTAAAGCCGGATCTCTGCTGCGGGGCTCCGGTCAGGATGTTCTGGAGCTGCCGCTCATGGAGGAGGTGACCGGCAGCGGCCGAGCTGAGGGCTCGCGGGGTTTGATCCGGACGCGCTCACTCGCCGCTCAGAACCGGAGCGGCTCCCTGCTGTTCGTCTACAGCCTGGCCTTCTTCTCTGCGCTCGGGGGATTTCTGTTCGGCTATGACACTGGCGTGGTTTCGGGAGCCATGCTCCTGCTCAAGCGGGAGATGCACCTGGGCGCGCTTTGGCAGGAGCTGCTGGTCTCAGTCACCGTCGGCGCGGCGGCGCTCGCCGCTCTGGCAGGAGGCTTCCTGAACGGGCTGCTCGGCCGCCGCGTCTGCATCCTGCTGGCCAGTTTCGTCTTCGTCGTTGGGGGCGTCGTTCTCAGCGTGGCCCCCAGCAAAGAGGTCCTTCTCGCCGGCAGACTTGTGGTTGGTCTTGGGATAGGTAAAAGTTGTTTAACCTGTATACCTATCTGTAACAATGTGTATATGAAGTCTACTGCTTTGTTATAAAGATTAGTTATTTTATATGCACACCACTAGGAAACATTTTCTTAATAGATTCTAGTAAAGTCCAAATATAATTATCTAAAACTGGTCGCCTAATAGCGGCACGGTGGCTTAGTGGTTAGCATGTTCTCCTCTCAGCACTAGGGATTCCCAGTTCGAATCCCCATCTGGGTGGAGTTTCCATGTTCTCCCCGTGTCTGCGTGGGTTTTCTCCGGTTTCCTCCCACTGTCCAAAAACATGGATCAAGTCAATTGAGTTCTCCAAATTGCCCCATGTAGAGTATGTTTGTGTGAGTGAATGTGTGCCCAGCGATAGGTTGGCGCCCTGTCCTGGGTGTGTCTGCCCGGCGCTTGAGACGTTCTCCCCTGGATGGGCATGGGGAACCCCACCGCAACCCCAATAGAGGATAAAGCGGAAGATAATGAATGAATGAATGAATGGTCACCTAATAGAGCAGGGGATCCAGGTTCGAATCCCAATATGGGATGAGTTTTCATGATATCCCGTGTCCACATAGGGTTCCTGTGGGTTTTCTGTTTCCTTTTTACAGTCCAAAAACATGCATTCAAGGTAAATAGGCTATTCTAAAATGTTTATTGCCCCATTTAATCTGACGTTCCCAACAAGGGATTGGTACCCTATCCTAAATGTATTTGCCCCCCTCCAGAACCATAGTCCCTTTTTTGGGGCACACATAGGCTTGTGGTTAAAAAACCAGCCTAGCGACATGAAGAAATATTTTTTTACTAATATAGGATTAAGTAAAAGATAATGAAATGAGATCTAAACATTATCTACTCCACAGGTGTTGCCTCCATGACAGTACCAGTGTATATAGCTGAAGTTTCTCCTTCTGAACTTCGAGGCCAGCTGGTTACCATAAACACACTTTTCATCACAGGTGGTCAGTTCATTGCCAGTGTGGTAGACGGTGCCTTTAGTTACATGAGCCACGATGGTTGGAGGTAAGTAGTAGAGTGCTAAATGTTCTTCTGTTACACATGGCATAACTTATAGCACTAAAACATTCTCATTTATTTAGAGCCAGTTATTTACAATCCTGTCCTAAATCATGTAGTTAGTGTTTTATTTGTTATAGGAGTATTAATATTATTTTGTATTTGCATGACAAACAGATCTCAATATTTAAAATTTTTGAAACATTTTTTCATTTATTTTTATTGTATATTTTGCAGGTACATGCTGGGTCTGTCAGTTATACCTGCTGTACTGCAGTTCTTGGGCTTCTGCTTTCTCCCTGAGAGTCCTCGCTGGCTCCTGCAGAAGGGTCGGACCGAGCAGGCCCGGCAAATGCTTATGAAAATTAGGGCCACAGAGAATGTGGACGAGGAGTATGAGAGCATCAAGGGCATCATCGAAGAAGAGGAGAAGGAGGCAGGAGGCAAGCAGAATCTATTGTCAACACTTATGAATGCATTTTTGTTTTATTTTTAACAAATGTTGAAAAGTGATGTTATAAATTTTGTAACATTGATTCCTGAAGGTCTAAGTAAAGCAATTTAAAAGAATATGATTAAAAAACCTTTTAAGTCAGAAACCCTACTGTAAACATTTGAGTCATTAATATGAGTAAACAGTATCCACCAAATGTTTATTACTTAGTGCTTTTTGATTATTATATAATGTGTGCATCTTTTTTGTAACTGTTTCTCAGGAGGACCAGTTCTGTGGCGGATGCTGGCCTGTCCTTCAACACGAAGAGCTCTAATTGTAGGCTGTTCTCTTCAGATGTTTCAACAGCTCTCTGGAATCAACACAGTGATGTAAGAAGCTCCCTAACACACACATATGAATAGGGAATTGATATATTATATTATTTACAACCCTTAGTTCCACCTAAGTAATTGTACAGGAGGCATTCAAGGAGTGCTGATACATCGATGTAGCTTAATCATTAGACAGTGATTGCCTGCAATGGTTTCCTCACCCACGCTCCTGAAATTCAAGCTAGTTCACATATGGGAAATAATAAATCACAGCCATCCTTTCAGTATAACAGCACTTAAAACACTTATTTTGTGATGTTGTTTTAAAGTATATATCCATACATTTATATCCATTAATTTTCTTTTTCGGCCTGTTTAAATTTTTGCACTGCAACATTTCGAAAAGTTTCACTCTGTGTATTTTTATCTACCCAATGTGCTGGTTAGAAAACTTAACCAAAACCACTGTATCTGCCAAAATACAGGAAGCTTCATTGTTACTTAAACACATAAAAATTGTTCATGGGTGAAGGAGAAGAAACTAAAGCGTTTCTGTGACCTTGCCACAAGAGTGTTTACAGAACACGGCAAAATATTATGAGAAGTTGGTTTTGGAAACAGGTGCAGTGGATTAATGAGGCCAATACTGAATTTACAATAAAAAAAATATGCTGACAGATAATTACTGTAGTACAGACAGCCTGGTGTGAAGTATGTCTATGGTGTTTAACAGCTTTTGTAGTTTGTTGAAAGTCACGAGTTCTATAAACCAGTAAAAGTCACGAAAAATTGCCATGGATTCAGCCACAAGTTTGTAGAGGTCGAATTCCATCAGTCCATAAGTTTATAAGTTATTCAATGTTTCTTCTAAAATGTCACATACTCTGTCACTTTGCATCTTTTCTTATTTGTTTTATTTCAAATAGAAATATATTTCAAGGTAAATTAAATTAAACTAGGTTATTTATTAATTATACTGGTTGTATATAAATTGTTTTTAAAACCCAACACAACCTTTATTATGGTAAAAATTTTTACAGCTATAGATAACATGTTAATGGAAATGGCTTATTATGCAAATTCTTTTTCTGTAGGTATTATAGTGCAACCATTTTGCAGATGGCAGGAGTGCGGGATGATAAGATGGCCATCTGGCTCTCTGCTGTTACAGCCTTTACCAACTTCCTCTTTACCCTGATGGGAGTTTGGCTGGTGGAAAGAGTGGGCCGCAGAAAGCTGACTTTGGGCAGCATCAGTGGTGTGAACTTTAAAAATATATATGCAAATTTAAAGTTTCACTATGTAACTTTTGGAGATTAAAGTTTTTGGCAAGCTTCCATTTAGATCTGTGTAATTGCAGGGAATTTAATGAAGCGCATTTAAGAGTTGAATGCTGATTTACTCATTACAAACTCCAGTAAAGAATCATATACTCGATGAAGGTAGACTAAAACTAGAGATACTAATTTCAAATTGCAGTGCATGCATAGTAATGCAGTTTGCAGCATGGTCAATGGAGAGTCTGTGGTGACAGTGATACTTTCGTTTTATCCCACTGTCTAAAAAATGTTTGTGAACTTGATATAAATCGGCCTATAAGATTTTATCTAAGATCAAGGGTTACTTGTGGCTAGGAGTGGCATCTGTCATCTGTTTTGCTGAAGAGTTTTGGCGACCTCTTTGCTTAATTTGTGTTACTGCAAGTAAATTATAGAAGAAAGTTGCTGAAGAATGTGAAGATCTACTCAATACAGACAACGGTATAGGACCATATACTGGATGAAGTTATACATTATATTGCCAATTGTTTGCAAATCACTTCTTGTAGTGGACAGAATGCTGTTTAAGCATTTTTAAAAAGTTGTAGATAACTTGGTTATACTAAGTCAACTTTCTAGTAGCTAAATTACTGAACTGTATATATTTATTGTAAACATGCACACAAATTTATACCTTTTAAAATGTGCAAAATCAACCTTAAATGTGTATATATATATATATATATATATATATATATATATATATATATATATATATATATATATATATATATATATATTAGAGATAACAATAGTGTAAATAATAGGTTTGTTCCTGGTGTTTCTCAGGCACTGGATTCAGTCTGGCAGTTTTGGCTGTGGGATTCTTGCTCTCTGCTCAGGCATCTCCTCCTGTATCCTTTCACCCAACTGACCCCACTTTGCAAAACTCAACCTGTACACATTATGGGTAAGTAATCATTGTGTACTTGGTGCTTAACGGATACCACTTGACTTTTAAAAAGTAATAGTTTAATAGTATTTGCACATCTCTAGGTTTTGTGAGCATTGCATGCTGGATCCAAACTGTGGGTTCTGTTACTTTGAGAATGACTCTGCTGTAGTGGATTCATCCTGTGAGCTGGTTAATGCATCTAACACAGACCATGCAGCAAGTGGCAGGTGAGATTTGTTTGTTATCTTCTCCACAATTGTCTCATAATTATTCTTTCTTTATTCTTTGTTTGCTGTTAACTGCATTTTTTAATAATACTGTTTTATTAAAATGGAGTTATCCAATGTAGTATTGTATTGTTCACCCAGGTGCTCCAATTCTACTCAAGCTAGTCCAGGTCCATTTTGGGCTTACAACTACTGCCCAACCCCATACTCCTGGATAGTCTTGCTGGGTCTCATACTTTATCTAGCCTTCTTTGCTCCAGGTATTAAACATTTTACAGTAATATTACTTTTGTTTAATGTTTAGATTATTAGCGATTAATTTAAGGACTTTGGATCCTTAACATATGACCATAAAAAACGTGTTATTAAAAAGTGGACTGCACCAAAAGGTTTGCTGCAGAGTGCATATGTATATGCCTGTGTGTGTGTGTGTGTGTGTGTGTGTGTGTGTGTGTATGTGTGTGTGTGCACGTACATTAAGGAATGGGGCCCATGCCATGGACTGTGAATTCAGAAATCTACCCACTGTGGGCTCGGAGTACAGGCAATGCTTGTTCTGCTGGCGTCAATTGGATATGTAACGTCCTTGTATCCCTCACATTCCTCCATGTGGCAGAGTACCTCACATACTATGGTAAAAAAATGAATGATATTACAAAAACATCTTACCTTGAATTTAATACAATCAGATTAGAGAAAAAAGCGTAACATGTGACTTGAGATGTACCTCATTAACGTTTGCTCTGATGAATGGACTTTCTCCCTTTTTTTATAGGTGCTTTCTTTCTCTACTCAGGCCTGGCTCTGCTGGGCTTCTTTTTCATTCTGGGCTGTTTGCCAGAAACCAAGGGCCTCATGTTAGAGGACATAGAGACTCTGTTTAACAGGAGGCTATGTGCCTGTGGTGCCTCCAGTGACCGCAGTGGACATTACACCCGGGTAAAGGGGGGCAACTGTCTCTCTGATGAAGACATCTCTGATGGGGAGTAGGCTGTAGGAAGACTTCCTGTTTTCATCTTTGCACTTTATTTGCACTCCAGTTTACATAATCTCTGTGGTGTCTGAGGCTTCTATATGTTTTCTGATGCATTCCAGAGAATCAGCATTTTTGAATACTGTCAATAATGACTACACAGTGGTGGGATGGCACAATTGTGCAGTAATGAGTACATCAGGTGCAGCAGTATCACTGAGTGTTTTCACCCCATGGGTATTTATTTTTAGGCATAATTACATTATTATTTTCAGATCATATCGTGCCTTATATAATTTTGATTAAGAAAATGATTTATATTAAAGAATTTTGCAGGCATTTTGACTAAAAATACAAAAGCCTGGTTTCTAACTAAACACCTGGACTAAAAAAACAATTATCTATCTAATGATGTGGCCAGTGACTATAGTCTGTAAACCTGATTTACTTATAGAATCACAAACCAGTGTTGTGTCAACTACAAGCCAGTCTCAGTGTTGTCTGCAATGTGGTCCATGGTTTATCCTGTGATTGTCCTTTCCTTAAAACAGGAATTTGCAAATCCTTTTGCAAAGTAAATTTATTTTAGATTTTCACTAAAATAAAAGCATTCTCTGAAATGTGAGTATGATTACATTCTTTTGAAATTTCTGGAAACCTTGGTAAATAATACTTCATTTTATGTTTTCACTTAAAAAGGGATGAGTTGCTACCTCTGGCAACACTTTGAAAATGCTTAATCTGATGTCTCTACTTGATTTCTGTATAGACTAAGTTTAGCAGTTTTTAATGTTCTAGCCTCATTTGGAATTGGGGAATTTGCAATCTTGGACACTGGAACCAGAGGGAGGTGTTGCTTACATATCGGTAAGTACTTTAAGTATATGATTGCAGTATTTTTTTAATGCCGTATTCTTTTTGGAAGCATTATTGGAACTAAATTTTTAAGACTTAAACATGTAAATAAAGGACTTTCTCTGCATGTGTACAGTGGGATTTAGTAAACTGTACTTCTTTATGTCCTGCAGTTGCAGTAATGAAGCTGTTTTCCTGAGTCTGCACTTCAAGAACAAATATAAACTGCAACATTGAAGCTGTCTTTTGTTTCTATTTTTATTCTATTTAAATCAATCTCCTTTTTTCTGTATCTTCTGAACTTTCTTCACAAACCAAAGTCATAAAAAACAGTATTATCAATACAACTGACCCAAAGTTAACTATATGTATGTGTACTTGTAACATTAAGTACAAATATTAATGTATAAAACAACATTAATATTTGTCAAAGTATTAATGTATAAAACAACACATCAGGGTACAGGCAGCTGAATTCAGTTCAGGTTATTTAATCACGTCTTTTTTACCACACTGCAATGATTGGGTAAAACCTACCTCTGCTCTTAAACCAGTCTAAAACTTAGCTGTGTTTTATGTTCGTTGCTGTTTTTCTGCTCATGACAGTTGTTTAAAGTGATTATCTGACTTTTCTTAGCTTTCCTATCATCAACCAGTCTGACCTTTCCTAGCTGACCCCACTTATCAACTAGGCATGTGCATCCCTAGAACTGTCGCTCACTGTGTATTTTTACTTTACTGCACTGATGTAGACTGTGATGGTAATCTCAGTTTAGCAGTTATACACATAAGTCTGTATTATACCACCAATTATTTTTTGGGAAAAATTAGAATTTCTTCTTTTTACATTCTGCAGGATGTTATATGACATTTGTATTTTATTTTTTTTTATCCCCATTATATCCCTAAATTCTGGATCATTTTATGGACTAGACTACCTGCAAATTCTGTGGTAGTTATGACATGACTCATAGTTTATTATCAGATAATGAAAAAAATCCAAATCTTTTAATGTTATAGATGTAGCATCTTTACAAATTACATGTAGCGTTTCTCTTTCTTAATTTGCTTAATTTCAAGACAAATAGTTATTGTGCATTTGATAGTGCATTTGATACCATTAAGGAGAATTACACTCCAAACATTTTTTAAAATCTGCTACACTGTACATTCGTTGAACTCACTTAGGGAGTTTATACATCCCTGCAATGCATGTGGCTCTGTAAGTTGAGCCCTTCGGTGTCATTTGGAATGAGGTCAAAAAGTCCTCAGTGGTTAATGCAAAGCTATGCAGTTAGTGTAGTGCATTTCTAATGCTAACTTAAAAAACAGGACATCATTAAGTCAATAAAACCTCTATATTAGTATTTGCTGAATGTGTATGTTGTACTTTACACCATGTATAATAAAATAAAGCATTTAGATCTAACATCCTCTTCACAGCTCATTATAAATTAGAAGCATTCTGTATTTTGTTATAGAATTTTTATTCTATCCCTATAGAGGTTTGGATCTCCCAGCAGGTTTTTCATGTTTAGGGCAGAACCATGACTGCTGTTCCAAAAGCTTAAGGGTTCCACTGGGTGTTAGCAAACAGAGGTTTGGTTTTACTGTACATACAAACAGACATGTCCACAGGGGTGTGCTGAATCCCACCACACCACCTGTTCATACTAAATTTCTTTGAACAGGTTCACATACTGTATATGGAGTAGTGTGGAATACTAATTATTAAAAGGAAAAAGCAACATAAAAGCTAAGATGTTTAACAGCAACCGTCCTGTAGACCTATTAAACGTGGGGAGTTGTTTTATTGTTGAAGGACAAAGTCTTGTTTTTTTATGATGTGATAAAGTGATGCATTTGTCAGAGCACTAACAATGTTCTCACCATGACAACGTTGTCCTCAAACCAAAGAAAGCATGCTGGTGACATCCTAGTGTTTGGGACTGTTTTTAAACTGCAGTGAAACAGCTAGTAGTTTTCATTTAATATTTCCTACAAATTTCATTTAATTGGAAAGTCTACTTAATTATTAACACTAGTGGTTTTGCTAAAACTATGCAAAGAGGATTAAAACTCAAGAAGAAATGTGTCTTAAGAACAACATGTAAGGTTGGATTGGCAAAGATTGATTATCCTTGACGACTGTGGCACATTCATTAAAATAAAGCTGTGGCTAATTTCAAATCGGATAAACACCAGTTTTATGTGTGCATGTATCCATTTAGAGGTCTAATAGTTTCAGTTTTCAATTCCTATTTTCTGCTCAGGTCATATTTGTCTTTCTGGATGGTTCTGTTTTTAAAAAATATGGCCTGTAGCTGTCTTGACTGTAAATGCAACCACCCTCACATTAACATGTTTCAGCATGAGATGATTGTCTTCAAAACAAAATATGTTTTATAAAATAGGTAGTTTCGATTCTTAAATCTGATTGGCTTAGCTGTTTTGTCCACCTGTGCCACTATGGACAATAGTGCACACCTCTGACCGCTTCACATTTGTATCTATGCATAATATACAATACATTATTTTAAATAATGTACCATAAATAGAAATACAGATAAACATTAACAGCGAGCGGATTCTTGAAAGCACTAACCTATTTCGCAGTGATCAATGTTCACTTTAAAAACGGACTAGATTATGTCGTGGAGAACCAGTTTATTATTAATGTGTTTTTTAATATACACACGTATGAATCATATCTTCTCATTATAATGTGTTTGTATCCGTTTGATAAAAGCAAGCGGCACGGTGGCTTAGTGGTTAGCACGTTCGCCTCTCAGCGCTAGGGATTCCCGGTTCGAATCCCCATCTGGGTGGAGTTTCCATGTTCTCCCCGTGTCTGCGTGGGTTTCCTCCGGGTTCTCCGGTTTCCTCCCACAGTCCAAAAACATGGAACAAGTTAATTGAATTCTCAAAAATTGCCCCGTTTAGAGTGTGTCTGTGTGAGTGAGTGTGTGCCCAGCGATGGATTGGCGCCCCCCCCCCCCCCCCCCCCCCCCCCCCCCCCCCCCCCCCCCCCCCCCCCCCCCCCCCCCCCCCCCCCCCCCCCCCCCCCCCCCCCCCCCCCCCCCCCCCCCCAAATGAATGATAAAAGCAATGAGGCACTAGTGGTTGCGCATTATTGTGAATAAATCTGCTTTGCGTCATGCCTTATAACACCTCTTTCCCGTGAGTTATTCACAATAATGCATGCCCTTTCCTGTATTATTGCTTTAATATCAGAGGCCAACCCGGCACATACTAATCTCAAAATCTCTTATTTTGTAAAAAGAAAAAGTCTATTCAGTGGTGAATTTAGAAATTAGAACCTGTTGTATGTTAGGTTAAGTATTTTAATTCGTGTGGCAGACAGCATTTACACGTGTGTAACTTTTTTGTTATAATATTCTACCATTAAAAAAAATAATGACAGATTTTGGGAGAAGTATTACGTCACAGTTATAGATCCTGATCGGTGGGCGGGATTTGATGACGCATTGCGGCTCGGCGTTGGCGTCGGTGTGTGTGTGTGTGTGTGTGTGTGTGTGTGTGTGTGTGTGTGTGTGTGTCACTGGTGCACGCTGGGTTGGGAGTGCGCTCGGGTCGCGGTTGGTAATCTCTGCGACATGTGTCGCGGTGAGAGGCGGCTTGCTCTCGGGGCTGCGATGCGATCCTAGCGGAGAGATGGCGGAGGTCAGATCCAGGGTGCGCTCGCTTCGATCGATCGATCGTTTGCTTCGCGATCGCTTTTAACATCGGGATCATGACGAGCGGACAGGATGAGAGTTCGGTGCGCGTGGCGCTCAGGTAGGACGTCAGTTCTGAAATGCATCCCGCAGCCGAACGCCTTCCGATTTAACTGCAGCCGTGGCAACCTGCAAAGCATCTGTCAGTGCGCATGGTGCCGCCCGGTCTCCGGCGGTGCGGCCTGCGCCTGCTCCCATCCACAGCGGCTGAGTGCATGACCTGCTTCACTGCTTTACTGATCCACTGCTTCACTGTTTCACTGCTTCACTGTTTCACTGATTCACTGTTTCACTGATTCACTGTTTCACTACTTTTAGCGCATCTGATCTCAGAGTGACGCTGCGCAGCTGTGCGCTTTGCTCCGTCACCCGCTGATTGTGAGAGAAAGCCACGCAGATGGATTTATTTTAAAGTTAAAGTGGTTGTGCACTGCATTAACTAGTTACTAATTTACGAACTAAACGAACTACTTACGTTCTTTCACCCACAGTACTTAATTCACATATTCACTACGTCATTTCTTATGAGAAATGACGTCACGTGCGTGCCTGCGTGTTTGTGTGCATCCTAGTTGTTATGAGAACTCATATATCTCTGATTAGATTCTCTGATCACAAAAAAGGAATCATAATGTAATTTTGAATGTCTTAAAATACACTATATGGACATAAATATTTGAAAACACTGCTTAATCAATAAATCCAGATGGCACATTCAGTCCTATTGCTAGATCAAGCACCCAGCCATGCTGTTATTTCCCATCATGACTGTGCACAAAGCCCATAAAGTCATGCATTGATGTGTTTGATGTGAAAGAACTTGATTGGCTCACACACAGTCCAGTACTCAACCTCTGAGTACTCATTAAAGACCTCTGAGAACCAGAATATAGACTATGAGCTGGATCCTCTTATTCAAACATCAGTGTCTCACCTCACAAATGTACTTCTGGTTTAATATGAAACAAATTTCAAAGACACACTCCAAAATCATGTAGCAAACTGTCTTAAAAATGACATTGTTATAGGGAGGTAAACACTGAGTACATGTTAAAATTGTGCTATACACTCATCTACATGTGACTGAGGAGGTTCTGCTACATCCACTCTGTTTATCTGGCTTAGGGATAGATGCTGGAAATCAAACTGATGCTTGAGGGACAGTTAATCAATGACAGAGTTGCTCTGAGGCCCAACTGTTTGTTTCTGACACAGATGCCCAAAGTCCTTCAAACAGAGCAAAGTTTATGCTTTTTAAAAATGTAAGGTAGGGATTAATTTATAGACTGGAATATTAAAGAATCCCAAAATTCTGACAGTCTGTGAAAGAGCATGTGCTCTATTTATCATTTATTAATTTTTTTCAATACTTATATTGGAAATACTTACATCTTCCAACTTATTCTTTCAATCAAAGAATTAAAATAATAGATACATACATTACGGCACATACATTACATAACATCACTGACAGTAATGGTGAAGAGAATCTCTTTACAGTATACAGAACACATATTGTTCCACATTTTGTGCCTCAGAATACACTTTCTATAGTCATACTGCCAACTTTACTCCATTCTGTATAATTTATGTTGTGTGTTTTAAAATATAGATAAGTTGTAATGATTTTGAGCCATATAGCTACAGAGGATACCAACCCGTCTAAACTCTCCAGGAAATCTTCTGTGTGAATTGTGTCTATTTTACATGTTGATAACGTTTGAGCAACCAGTTCAGAACTGTTCAGAAATTCACACTCAGCAATACAGCCAATTGAGCTAGTTTCGAATTATCAAGAAAAAGGACAGGTGTGTGAGACAAGGCATTCTCCATATTGTCAAAGATGAGCGAGGCAGTGAGTCAGCGTCTGTGAGTCAGCACTTATGTCCTTGGCTCAGCAAGGCCTGACATTCAACATTATCAAGATTCATGGTCCTTCTTGCAGAATCTCCGTTCATTAGTCAGACAGAGGAGCAGTTTGGGTCATGAGCCTGTAGCGCTCAAATGAAATATGTATTTGGTCTACTGGAATGAAGTCTGCTTTGTAATGGAAAAAAGCCACTTGCCATAGTCTATAATCTCAAAATAGGTAATACATAATCTTAACATATCACTTTATCTTTAGCCTAATCTTCTACGAGGGTTGCAGGGGAGGGAATTCCCTAAGCCCATTCATGGGAGAATGTTTCAGGTGCTGAGCAGATACACCCAGGACAGGGCACACACTCACTTACAGAGAAACACATACTATATTGGGACAGTTTAGACCAGCCAGTTCACCTTGAATTCATGTTTTTGGACAATCTAAATATATAAATCTATAAAGCTTTGTTAGTTTGTTGTTGTGTAATTATGGTTTTGTTAAATTGGTTTCTTCTTTTATTTTTGTAGTATGATCATCAGTTAATTGATTATGATTTGGTTTCATTCCTCTATGTTACAAGTCAGGATTATGAAAAGTGTTATGTAAATAAAAAATAATTTAAATCTTTAAATACATTTAGTTAAATATGATTAATCAGTCTTCTAAGCTGTAACTAAATTATACGTCTTTAGTGTCTAAAAGGCCAAGGTCAATAAATTCATGAGTAAATCATGGCTCTTGCTTTTTCTCTGCATTTTCTGTGTAGACAATGAAAGGCTGAAATTGGGTGGTACAGCAAAATTAGATTGTGACCACGGAAGTACTGCAGTAAAGCTGAAATCCTCGAGTCAGACCATAGCACTTTTTCATTTGCATCTTTAAGTGAACAAAACTATCCAATGCAGATTCCTCTGACCACATGTGGAGTCACATTCCTTTTTTACTTACTCTTTTTTTAAGCAAATGGTGATTCTGCACTGTAATAGACCTAAAAACAACCACCACACGGAACAGATTCAGAGTAATTATACAGTTGCTTGCTTACATGTGTTTGCCGCACCCCAAATGTAACTGTTTTTTTTTTTTTTTCACTTCCATCTTCTGTCCCAGTTTGGACGATTTTCAGTGTTGTTGTGGTGATATAGAGCCTGTATATAAGCATTTTGCATTATAGACAAGCCAGATTAATGGAACTATGTGATGTGAACAGTGTAATCATAGTTGATTTTCAGTCTCATGGTGATGTAGTTCCTCTGTTCTAAATTGTTAATAATGTAATTGCAGATTTATTTAAATTTGTTAATTTAAATTATTAAAAAGTATGCAATTATTTGTTAATGTAATTTTTTTCATAAACACACACACACACACACACACACACACACACACACACACACAGATGCACACACCAAACATACCTGTTTGTCACCATTCCCCACCCATAATTAACCATTGTGCTGAATAACACTAAACAAACTTGCAGCTCATTTTTCCACAACTTCACTTCACAGCATGCTCACATGAATAATATGATTATATTCATGTACACAGATTCCAAACCATGGTTACATCTGCCATACAGCTGTGATGTTTTTTTAGTGCTTTAAGACCGTTTTAATTGGTAGAGTGTTTAATGTGGTAGATGTTAAACAAATCCTCTTGTTGTGATCATAATTAATGGAGCTTTATGCAGAGTTTAATAAATGCACAGTGGCACACTCACTGGAATATGTAAGGATACTGTAACATTACTATCTTTTACCTCCTAAAGCCTATTAAGCTGTGAACATATGTTCTTCTTTTGCATACATATGCACACACTGTCACACACAGATAGTCTTACACATATACCAAGAGCTACCAAAAGACAATGTTATATACTGTCACTGCAGCATCTGCACATTTTATAAATGCTTAATGATGTCTGAACATCAGTTTATTTTATTCTGAAGTGCATTCCTGTATCCACTATGTACAAAGGTTTTACTGGACTGCTAAGGGACTGCTGAAGAGAGAATCTATTAAAGGATGCTCTAGTGCTTCTCATGCCATTTTCGGTCTGACCCACTCTGCATTTATTCTTGTGAATATACCACAGAGTATTTGGGTTGACCTGGTATCTGTTTACTCCCCATATATCCCATGTTGCATTTATAGATAGTGCTTGCATGGCGTTCCTGGAATTAAATCAGCCACAGTTAAGTTCTACTGACCTTATTGACTTGTACATTACTTGAATGAAAAATGTAATGCTTACATGTAATTAACATTATTATTATATACATTATATAGTGTAGAGACCTGCTCAGAATTGGTGCTTCTTTTTTATTTTAAAAACTATTTCACAAAAGCTGTCATGCAATAGACATAACCACTTTAGTATGTGGCTTAACATGGTGACATGCTCTATGGCCCTATAACCTTTTAGAGTTTGAGTGGGTTTAGGAAAATAAAAAGCTTGGGAATATACACTACCTCCTTCACTGCTGCCTAAGCTAAGTGAGTGCTAAACTCCTATTACAGCTTTTCATCCATCATGCATATTGCATCAACCCCTTTATTCAAAGCCTAGTGGCAGGATAGTGCAGAACACTCTGGATGCCACCCTCTTGGTTTCTGAATATACCTAACCCTAATGTTGGCACCTTGCACAGCCTGTAGTAGTTGCTGTTGTAGCAGCTGTGAGAAAATCCAACCAGTAGTCACAGCTAATTTTGACCATGGAGTGCTGAGCCAGGTTGGCATTGCTTAGGACTTAAAAAGAACCTTTCTACGGTCATCACTGCTCATGTGTAATTGTAACAGTGTCCTCTAACATCACAATGACATTATGTTTAGAGAAATGAGAAAGGGAATTGCACTTAAATGCAGCTGTATTAAAACTGCATGAGCAACATTCTCTAAACAGACCTGTGTTTCGGTGTGTTTAGGGACATGAAATATATTTTGTGTTAATATGCAACACACATTTTACAAAATTTTGCAAAATTAACAAGATTCCTTCAGCTATTCAAGATGGCCTTGGTTGAGAATAACCAATGTCTCTGTCTACTTTTTTGCCCCATGTCTGGTACAGGGTTGTCCAAATGTCCAGCGCTAATATTACCTCCAGACACAATGCCAGCTCTGTGCTGTCCTCGGTTCATTGTACTCTGTAGCTCAGCCTTGACAAAAGAGTTCTTATATACCCAGCCAGCACCAAAGCCCACTCTCAGGTGCCATGCACAGCCTTCTTCTTTTCTTTCTTTAGTTCTTACTTTGAATAAAAAAAATGAAATTGAAAAGATAGGATAATGTAATGGTTTACTGATTAATCCTTGTGTCATCATGAAACCCAAAAAAGACACACCAGACATGCACATTATTACTAAAAAGCATGCTAATCAGATTAGATCATTTGGGAAGAAAATTATCACCTCTGCTGTTTTCTGGCTACAGACAAAAGGAAAAAGTTCAGCTATAATTTGTGAATATGCAAACAACTTACAGCTTGCTGTCTCCCTGTCTCTTAGAATCCGTCCCCAGCTACCACGTGAGAAGATTGAGGGATGTCACATCTGTGCATTTGTAACCCCTGGGGAGCCCCAAGTTGTTCTGGGAAAGGACAAAGCCTTCACATTCGACCATGTGTTTGACATGGAGACCGAGCAGGACGCCATCTACTCTAATTGCACTGAGAAGCTAATAGAAGGCTGCTTTGAAGGCTATAATGCCACAATCTTTGCTTATGGACAGGTACTTGTGTCTCTACCTGTGTTTTCATCATGTACTGTACTGTATTTTTATTAAGATTAATAAGTAATAGCTTATAATTGACAACAAAAAATTTTTATTACTTTTTTTTGTGTCATAATGTCTCGTAAAACACAATAAGCACAGTGTTCACACTCCATGGTAGCAGAAGCGTAAAGAGCCAAAGAGAATTAAAGTATGCAGGTTTAATATTTTTTGAGTGACACTATACTGTAATATTCTATAATGATAATATAAAATCTTTTACTCTTACCATAGAACTGTTTATGTTTTTTAGACTGGTTCAGGGAAGACGTACACAATGGGCACTGGCTTTGACGTGAGCATAGTTGATGAAGAGCTGGGCATCATCCCACGAGCAGTCAACCACCTTTTTAAGGGGATTGAGCAGAGACGTCAGGAAGCTAGAGAACAAGGACGCCCAGTGCCTGAGTTTAAGGTCAACGCCCAGTTCTTGGAGGTACTAATACATAATGGCTTTGTTGTTAAATCAGAGTTGCTGTTTCACTAGATTAATTGTTTTTAAGACTTTCAAATGGACCTTTGCAGTAAAATTTAATTTGCTCAATAACGTAGCAACATTTTGTTGCTAGTAAAAATGAACCTTTTTAGGAAATGCATAGCTAACACATGATTAGACAATTACAGTACTACAATGAGCTGTGATGTATGATCTTAGATTTATTTCTGTGTTTATGGTGTTTCCTTAGCTGTATAATGAAGAGGTTCTTGATCTCTTTGATTCCACTCGTGACATGGAAGCTCGGAAGCAGAAATCTCACATTAAGATTCATGAGGATGCCACCGGGGGCATTTATACTGTAGGCGTGACTACACGCACCGTTTCATCGGAAGTGGAGGTAGGCATGTTGCCTTCACTGTTTTTGTTTGATTTATTAACACATTTTTAAAAGTGCTTGTGTTGGGGATCTTTTAAATACTCTTATTTAGCAAAGGTTTTTATAATTGGTTTAGATGATTCAGTGTTTGAAGTTGGGTGCACTTTCTCGAACAACAGCCAGCACCCAGATGAACGTCCAGAGTTCTCGCTCCCATGCTATCTTCACCATTCACCTGTGTCAAGTACGCATGTGCACACCTTCAGAAAATGTAAGTGTTTTACATAATGCATCCTGTGTGCCTCAGTTGCTTCAATTTCATAACTCCATTGTGTACACATGATAGATCTTTCTTGGACATGTTTCTTGAACTTAACATGATTCACTGTTTTCATTAGTATCAATATTTCTATACAAATTGTTAGTGATGCTGTGTAAAAATGTGCACTTATCTCTTTGTTTCTTTGTAGATGGAAAATGAGACTGATAATCGCTTAGCTAACGGCTCATCAGATGTGGAGGTGTTTGAGACACTTACAGCAAAATTTCACTTTGTGGATCTGGCAGGTTCTGAGCGGTTAAAGAGAACTGGGGCTACTGGTGATAGAGCCAAAGAGGGGATCTCTATCAACTGTGGACTGGTAAGATGAAGTGTTTAAAAAAAATCCCCTTAAATGACCTAACTCAGCATTCGCAACAGAAAGAAGGGCAAGTGTTTCAATACGCCAAGCCAGTTCTCTTTATCCCCATGTTTAAAATCCAGCTATATGACACCATTATCTAGCACTTAACATATTGCACCAGCGAGTTATTGTCAACAATATGGGTGCATTTAGCAACTTTTTTTTCTGCTTTACCGTAATAGACTTTGTAATACTAAAATTTACTTATAATTCAAAATAGAAATTCATTTGTTTAACCTGTATCTTTAATGCAGTTGGCCCTGGGGAATGTTATCAGTGCCTTAGGAGACAGAAGCAAACGATCAACGCATGTGCCTTACCGGGACTCCAAATTGACTCGTCTTCTCCAAGATTCTTTAGGTGGAAACAGGTTGGCTCATGATTTTGTAGTTTGTTGATGACGTACACTGTAAGTCCCTAAGTTCAACTGTAAGTCATAATTACTAATAAATAATACAAATATATTTTAGACAAGTCTATAATTATTATAGTAATAATTACCAGTTTTCCAAAACAAAGTAGCTTTGTAATTTAAATATGATGAAACTCCACAGACCTCAGTCATATTAATCATATTAAGAGAATTTTTTCTTAAATTTGCAATGTGCTGATGTATATAAGCCTGTAAATATTGTTTTTTAATAATTCTATGCTTTGTAATTAGTATTTCTTTTTAACAGCCAAACAGTGATGATTGCATGCATAAGTCCATCAGACCGGGACTTTATGGAGACCCTAAACACCCTGAAGTATGCAAACCGAGCTCGAAACATAAAGAACAAGGTGGTGGTAAACCAAGACAAAGCCAGCCAGCAGATAAGCGCCTTGAGGACAGAGATTGCAAGATTGCAGATGGAGCTCATGGAGTATCGTACAGTAAGACTAATGCTATGCGGCACCTTCTGCTACACTGCTGCTTGATAGTACATGTTTTTCTTTAATTTATTCTGTTGTTTTACCAAAATACACTTGATTTCAAATTTCAATAGGTTTGTTTAATTGCTGCATTTCTAAATAAGTGAGTTTTATAAAGTGGTTGCAGAAACAAAACCATATTTATGTTTAGGTGCACCACAAGTGTACAAATCATTCCTGCAGGTTCTGGGTAGTCATATGGGGAGTTACATTTTCCTTCCTTAACCTGTAAATAAATGATTTTGTTTGAAGTTTTCATGGTCTTTCAGATCTTAATTGAATGTTCATAGTTCCTTAATTGTTAACACATTGTATTTTGCTGACAGTTCATTTTTAAATCTGGTGATGTGTCATGCATGATTTGCTAAAAACAAAACAGGGATATCAAAAGTCCTGTAAGATGTGATTTGGTTAAAATGAGTTAAAATCCCTTATTGCTTGTGTGCAGGGCAAGCGGATGGTCGGAGAGGATGGAATGGAGAGCATCAATGACATGTACCATGAGAACTCCATGCTGCAGACAGAAAATCAGAACTTGCGGGTGCGTGTCAAAGCCATGCAGGAAACCATTGACGCCCAGCGCACTCGGCTCACTCAGCTTCTCAGCGATCAAGCCAACCAGGTTCTTGCAAGAGCTGGTATGCTGCTCAAGGCCATATGTAGATCCCAGCGTAACTGATCAAGCTTAAAGAAGTCATTCACCAACAAACACAACGTTCTATTGACTGTTTTAGGTGAAGGCAATGAGGAGATTGGGAAGATGATACAGAACTACATCAAAGAAATTGAAGACTTACGGTAAATACATGATGTTTCAGATGTTTTTATAATTTTGTTTAATTTGTTGGTTATTTTGGGGGCAGCACGGTGGCTTAGTGTTTAGCACGTTCGCCTCTCAGCACTAGGGATTCCCAGTTCGAATCCCCATCTGGGTGGAGTTTCCATGTTCTCCCCGTGTCCACGTGGGTTTCCTCCGGGTTCTACGGTTTTCTCCCACAGTCCAAAAACATGGATCAAGTCAATTGAGTTCTCCAAATTGCCCCATATAGAGTGCGTCTGTGTGAGTGAGTGTGTGCCCAGCGATGGATTGGCGCCCTGTCCTGGGTGTATCTGCCCAGCGCTCGAAATGTTCTCCCCTGGATGGGCATGGGGAAACCCCCCCCCCGTGACCCTAATATAGGATAAAGAGGTAGATAATGAATGAATAAATGGTTAATAACTTCAATATCTTTTTATTATTTTGCACACATTAAAGCTTTGAATTAAAACTTATGTTTGGTCAGTGGATTGTCATTATAAATTACAATCACAGTCTTTATCACAAAGATTCTTTAAACAGATTACATTATGTTTCTGGGTTTGATGTGTGTTTTAGAGCCAAACTGCTGGAAAGTGAGGCTGTAAATGAGAATTTAAGAAAGAATCTTTCCAGAGCATCAACTCGTTCACCTTTTTACGGCGGATCCACGGCTTTCTCTTTGGGAGGTGACCCTTCTCAGGAGACAACTGACATCATCGAGTTGGCTAAGAAAAATCTGGAGAAACTAAAGAGGAGAGAAAAGAAGAAAAGAAAAAGGTACAAATAACGATCACTGGCATTTTAAGTGTGTGAGTTGCACATGGAGGGGAGGTTGTCATGGTAATGCTGGGTAACACATGAGTCCTGCAGGGTCATTACAAAGCCCTCAGTGTAAAGAAACAATAAATTAGCTTCACACTAACTCAACAATTTTTTTTTTTATAATAGAAATTACTTTCACAGGAGGCCACTGACAAGTTTCAGGTTTAATTTCAGGAATCATATGGATCTGAGTGAGAACCTTTTTTTTTCCTGCTCAGTTCTCATTGATCTCCTCTTCCTTCCTCCTCTCCTCCTTTGCCCTGTGAAGGTTCCAGCAGCTGCTGGAGGAGAGGAGAGTGGAAGATGAAGAGGAGATGGATGTGGAGGAAGACAGGTTTGTGTCTGTGTGGATCCCCCTCCCTCCCCAAAATAATCTTACCATGATTTTTTTTTGCATGTTTGTCAGGTAGTTGCCACACATGAGAAAAAGTTAAAGAGCTGTTTTAATATACCTTCTCTTTTTAATATAGTTATTTTGTCTTGAGTTTGTAAAAATATGTATTTTGAATTATTTATACTAATATGCACTTTATGAACGTTGTGGTTTGGGAACTACCTGATTATTAGATTTGTTCAGTAGTTTCATTTTATATCATGAGATGAAACTCAGCATTGCGTCTTATTTTTAATCTTTCCCTTTGCATTTAACATTTTTTTAGCTTTCAGTCATACTTTTTTTTATTAAGTTTTTAAATTCTAAATGAACATTATTGTGCTCAAGGTATTACCATGGGGTTGTTCCATACACTCATTGGACACCACTATGACATTCTAGTTGCATACATAATAAGAAGTACATAATAAGAATATTAATATTGTATAGAGGTGCTATTGCAGGTGTTTACCATGTTTTGCCTCGTGATATTATGCTCACCAAGATTGTGGTGAGGTTAATTATACTTTTTCATCAGCTTGAACCTGTTTGGCTCATTTGCATTAACTTTTTAAAATAGCAAGATGTCAAAACTTCCAGATACAGCTCTTACTAAAGGCTAAAAACCAGTGTGCATAAAACTCCCAGATGATCAGATGTTAGAAAACATTCTAACAGCTGTAACTGTTTTTAGTCCAGTGCTGACAAAAGCTCCAGCAGCACTAATGGGTCTGATCCACTAAAACAAACCCAAAACATGCTACCATTGTCATGTCATGTTATTGAAGCTCTGGAAATCATTTAGCACCTAAATAATAACTGCCCTATGTTTTTTTGTGGTCTGAAAGCTAAGTAACAATGAAATGATTAAATAGACACTAGGTGTGAAAACAAGGACATGTAACTCTCCATTGTTTGCAGTGGATAATGGCTTGAAAGGTATAGGTTCTAATGAATTTGCATGTTTGTCCTGCAGTGCTGTAAAGGATGAAACTCCTGACAATGAACAAGATAAGATCATTGAGAAGGAGCAGGACGGGCCATCCAATAAAGAGGCAGAAACAGTATGACCTTCCCCTTTTTAATTTCAAAGGGCATTTTTTTTTTTTTACATCAGAGTCATTTGTTTTTAAAGCATTTTACTCTGACAGGAAACACAAGATGCCAGTGATCATGAGGAGGCTGAGGAGGAAGAAGATGAGGATGAAGAGGAAGAGACAGATGCTGAGGAGAGCTCAGATGACTCAGACTCTGAGATGGATGAAAAGGGTTGGTCATTTAGAAAAAATAGTGCTTGCTGAAAGGACTAGGAATTGTTGGGGGGCTCAAAAATCGTTTAAAGACACTTAAGGTATTGTGTGTGTTTGTGTTTGTTACAGAAAACTTTCAGGCAGACTTGGCAAACATTACCTGTGAGATTGCAATCAAGCAGAAACTCATTGATGAGCTGGAGAACAGTCAAAGGCGTCTACACACACTCAAACAGCAGTATGAGCAGAAGCTCATGATGCTCCAGAGCAAAATTCGGGACACCCAGCTGGAGAGAGACCGTGTCCTACACAACATGGGTAGGAACATCTTATGACCTCTTTCCAAACTCATGTTACATATACTCTTTTATAGCGGCCTTATACACTGACCTTCAGCAACAGGTTTTTAACAACGCCAATTTGTATTTCAATATTTCTGTTTTTGTCATTTTCTGATGATCTGCTTTAGGTTCTGTGGAATCATGTTCTGAAGACAAAGCCAAGAAAATAAAGGCTGAGTATGAAAAGAAACTAGGCGTCATGAATAAAGAACTGCAAAAGCTCCAGGCCGCGCAAAAAGAACATGCTCGTCTACTCAAGAACCAGTCGCAGTATGAGAAGCAGCTCAAAAAGCTCCAACTGGATGTTGTGGAGATGAAGAAGACCAAGGTAATTCAGAGATGAAATAACACAATATGTCACAAGACTAATTTCCTTATGCTTAGGGTAAGTTAGGTGGAATTTCATATGATGAGCTGTCATGATGTCTTGAGGTGAGGAAGTTGGGGCTACTTTAATACATAAGCACAAATATGCTTTTCACTGCAATGAGTATTTAGCTTTACACATAACTGCTTCTCTGTTGACTGATTGTAGGTTCGTCTAATGAAACAAATGAAGGAGCAGCAGGAGAAAAATCGACTGGCAGAAACACGCCGGAACCGTGAGATTGCCACGTTAAAGAAAGACCAGCGGAAACAGGAGGTGCAGTATTGTATTGTAATAATTGTATATAAAAGACATCGTCTAACCCTAACCCCTAACCCTCTTTGTTACAGGGATGCTGTGTTCTAATCCCAACCAAGTTGGGATATGTGTAAATGTAAAAGCACATCAAACCAGTTAAATATCAAACCAGTTAAAGAAATCCCTGAAAATATAATGTGTTCATCCAGACACAAAGTTTAGTGGGAGAAATGTTTTATCTCTAATTTAATTGATATTTTCCATTGTAGTGTTCCCCAAAGGTGTTCAGTTGTGTTTAGGTTAGGTTAGGCCAGACAAGTTCATCCACACCTTACATAAATAACTTACATAACCCGATAAACTCGAGTAAAATCACTGGAATCTAAGCTAAAGCTTGTTTTTTAAGAATTTACAGGGGAACTGAAATTTGGGGCTGATGTGATTGTGGCTTTTTTGTAAAAGAATAATTAAGTTTGAATTCTTTTAAACTTGTGTTAAAAGTATATTTCTTGTTTTATACCTCAGTTTAACTTATGCATTTATGCACTTTTTGTTTAGTTGATGGTTAATTGAAGGTTTATTAAGTTAGTTGTTCATGCTTTATTCTGCAGCACCAACTTAAACTGCTTGAGGCCCAAAAAAAGCAACAGGAACTTATACTCCGTAGAAAAACTGAGGAGGTAATGGAGTTTAGACACACACACACACACACACAAACGCACACACATTACCTAAAAAGTAAAAGATTATGATGTATCCCACAGGTTACAGCACTGAGGCGACAAGTTCGGCCCATGTCGGGTAAAGTGAGCCGAAAGTTGGTTCCTGAAAATGTACAGGACTCGACTCACAAAAGCTTCTCTTCACGAGCACATACAGGCTTAGGACCACCAAATGGAAGCAGGTACACACCTGTGAATGTTATAAAGATTAATTATGATTTCCCATGACTTTCCTGATGGCTGTATCTGGTAGTAGACTGTATCATCGTAGACCTGTGGGGGTGTACTCCAACCGTGCAGCTCGGGTAAAATGGCAGAGTTTGGAACGACGTATCTCTGACATTGTAATGCAGCGCATGACTATTTCCAACATGGAGGCAGACATGAATCGGCTTCTCAAGGTCAGATTGGTTCAACAACACCAAACGATATAACAAATAATATATATTCCATGCAGAAAATATGTATGTACAGTATATAGTATAATGTATGTATAGTCTCCTCAGCATTCGATAAGTATAAATTCAATTTAATAAAAAGAATAACTTCATTAACGCACACGCACACATCAGGGGGGAGAGGTGTGGTTAAGAGAGATACAATAAAGCTCTTTGTATTTGCTGCTGTTTCCTATGTAGCAACGTGAGGATTTAACTCGACGAAGAGATAAGCTAAACAGAAAGAAGGAAAAGATGGTTGCTGAGGGTCCTGATGCTGAAAAGTCGGTGCATTCTCTAAATGAGGAACTGGAATCTTTACTGGCTAACATTGACTATATCAATGACAGCATCGCTGACTGCCAAGCCAATATCATGCAGATGGAGGAGGCAAAGGTTCATTACAAACATTTTTAAATTAATCATAAAATAAAGGACCTGGATAAGTGTGTGTTTGTGTGTGAGTTTAGGAGGAAGGAGAGACAGTGGACATCTCGGCTGTGATTAGCTCCTGCACTCTCTCAGAGGCTCGATTCCTGCTTGATCACTTTATGTCTATGACCATTAACAAGGTAACTTTTTCAGGCCACATTGGAATCTGTCAGAAGTGAGACTGATGGTGTTTAGTTAATGGGACTAGTTAAGTAAGTTAATCATGAAGGCTTCAGGATCAAGACATAAGTACGTAACATACTAAGTACATGCTTTAGTAAAGATAAAAAATTAACTCTCCTGGACAAAATATGACTTGTGTAAATAACTAAAACTCTAAAAAATCTGTCAGAGTAAGTTATACATACACAGGGCATGTTCTGTCTCAGGGTCTTCAAGCAGCTCAAAAGGAATCTCAGATTAAAGTGATGGAAGGGCGACTAAAGCAGACTGAAATCAACAGCGCTACACAGAACCAGCTACTGTTCCACATGCTGAAAGAGAAAGCTGAGTTTAACCCTGAGCTGGACGCACTGCTTGGTAATGCTTTACAAGGTAAGAATCAATTCTGTGTACTTTTCAGACGTGCACAGAACCCTCAGTCACTCTGTCCAGTCTTGCTTATTGTGCTTAAATACAGAGACACAAAAGTTCAACCCTGCCTCATTAAAGCTCTAAATTCATACTACAGATTTGGCGACCTCTGCATGTGACATGTAATACTGCAAGCAATATTAGTCAGAACATAGAAACAATTAGCATTTATGCAACAAATCATATTTAATTGGAAATTACCTGGTGTTTTAATTATTGATGTTTTACAAGCACTGGACAGATTTGAGCCAATGAATGGTTCCTTTTTTCTTTGTACTCCTGAATAGATGCTTTGTTGCAGTAGTTTAAACATTAGTAGCAAATGGATACAATTTAATCCTTTATATTAGCAGTGCTTATTCAGAATGAATTGCCTTACACTTGAAGCAAATAATTAAATTTTTGCATAGATATACACTATTTGGACAAAAGTATGGGCAGATTATAAAGTAGATTGGGAGAAAATATTGTACATTATGCTTTGTATTAATGTAAAGTGGTCAGAGATGTGTGTTTTTGTCATTAATGTCACGGCTGGACAAATGGCTCAGCCAATCAGAATTAAGGTCAGGATTTACCTGTTTTATAATAAGTAGTAATACCAGAATATACAAAAAAATGTGTCACTCAAAAGCCCAGCACTAAGACACCAAACAAAGTTACAGAGGCTTTTATTGAATTAGCTTCTTAACATCATCTAAACAGTCTCATGTTTAGTCTCATAGCAGTATGTTTATAAGAAAATGGGATTTAATAGCATCTCTTCAGCGGTACCAGCTATTACAAGCTTTACGCTATTTTTCTTTTTTTAAGTTTGTACTGGGGGAATGTAAGTTTTGATTTTGTTTGTTGCTATTTGTTTTATATTCCTCCTCGTGCCTGAATTCAAAAAGAACTAGGTAACATGCCTTTGGGTAAGTACCAGATGCCATCTTCCCTGTCCTACGTTCTTAGTGCATGGGTCTCTCTGTTATGTTAACCGCAGCCTAGCTCTTACATCTGCAGGTGCATGAGACCTACTGCTGTGAAGCTTAACGCCATAGTTCTATTCCCCTCTCCTTGTTGACCCCTTCTCCATTTTAGCAAAACTCACTATTACATGTACTCTGACAGGGGTAACACACGAATTAACAATTAATATTATGCTCCAGTCCAGGACCTCAGAAATGTTCCCAGTATTTCAAAGTACTAGGGGAAGCTTGGTAACTTATAGCATTCTTAAATAAATTTCAGCTTTTTCCCAGGTTGATTTAGCTCTATTTAACATCTAAGCATGGCAGTGCTGAGCTTACACCGTCTTCATTCGCTTTCTTCAGCTCCCATCCAATAACTATGTTAAAAAATAACTCCCTTTTTAACTATGTTGCCATGTGAGCACATTTGTTAGTGTTACATTTGCAGTGAGGTCTGTCAATGAAGTAAAAATATGTCAGGTACAGACCAGTAATAGAACAAGGTTGACTATTAAGATGGTATTCTGTGCAGAGAATGAAGATGACAGCAGCAGTGACGAATCAACACCAAGTCCTGCAGGAGATGGAAAGTAAGCATAGGTTTAACGTCTATTTTAAATGTTCTGTTGTACGGAGAGGAAAAAAGATGGGTTGATAAAGAATGAGAGTGCTGCGTTTGAAGCTTAATATGTATCTGTGATTTTGCAGCACTTTGGCCTCTGACCTCATGAAGCTTTGCGGTGAGACCAAGTCCAAAAGTAAGGTATGTCTTTTGATTTCAAGATCTTTCCAAATATTAGTTAAGTGATAATTTGTAGCACATGGTTTGAATTCCACACAGTATTAGGACACAACAGTTAATCATGTAATGAATAATTGCCACAGGTTCAAAAAGTTTATCATATAGCTATGCAGTTATATATTTTCAGAGCATCTGAAAATGTTTTTAGAACTGCTGTTGGCTGACAGGAGTGATTGTTGTAGAATTGGTTGTAATGGTTTATATTGCTTTACTTATTCTCCAGCTTTTACATTAAGGATTTTACACAGTGGCTAATATTAGACTTAATAGTAAACTTAAAATGGTAGTATTTGGTTATATATGTATATGGTTCAGTATTTTTGGCTTTGGATGTCTTGTAAAAGCCAGGTTGGATTTCAGGTGTATTTTTACTTTATAATGAATAAAGTATATTTTTGTAATCTGTAATACTGACATTTAACCTTAAAGTAATGTCTACGTGATTTAATAAAATATTGGTTTGTTCCTCTTGTATAGGCTCGCAGAAGAACCACAACTCAAATGGAGTTGCTCTATGCAAACAGTTGTGAGCTGGGCCCGGACACACCCAGTGAGGATTTTAGTGGATCTTTCCAGACCATGGCTGATGCTGCAGAAGGAGGTCCTGACCTGGAATCATTGGGAAACACAGTGCGAGACTTTATACCCCCCACTGTTATGTCCTCTAGAATGGGAAGCATGTAAGTTGGGTAGCAAGCATTCAGTATGTATGATCTTGTAATAACTGTATGCTTATTCTGAGGCATTTGTCAACCTCTTTGCTTCTTTGCTTTTTCAGCATATTAGTCTTATATGTGTGGTTTGCAGACTTTATTCTCCACAATCACTAAACCTAAGTTCCATAAAATCATTTCCCGAACTAGAACCTTACAATGGTGCTTGAACGTTTTTAGAAAGAATATCCATATAGTGTACGTCATCAGTTTTACACAGATTAGACAAATGTTTTTTTATGCTTACTTTCATAGATAATATTGAATCTTTTTTGTTAAAATAATACAAGGCCAAAGCCAATATATTGTGTAAGAACTTTAGCAGTCTGCACAATGTTTCTCTTATGTCTTATTTCAACAGCATAAACTCAAACATTAGAACATTTTGGATAGATTTTGGTTTGTTAACGTTTGGATTGTTTTTCGGTGGTATAAGTGAAGACCTTTCCCAAACCACTGCTACAAAACTGGAAACCAAATGATCTTTATGTACAGCAACAAAAACCCGCCTTCTTTTTCAACCTTTCCAATTATTAAGAAATGTCTGAATAGTTTTGGCCATATTTTAATGCCACTACATGGCGTGTTTCTGTTTCTTTAATGGCTTACTGTCCTTGCTTTGATTGCATGCTGTTGTTTTAAGTTCGTGTCTTTGTGTTTGGTGCTGGTGTTTTATTTTATGTTTTTGTCTTTTACACTCTTAATAAATCTATAAAGTAACTCAGGTTCCAGACCTCCAGCAGGGCTGGAAAAGCGAATTCCCGAAGCATCACCCCTCACTCGCAGGAAGACCTATGAAAAGGGACAAGCGGCAGCTCAGGAGATCAAACAGTAAGCGCCTCACCATTCTAGGACTGGAGCTCAAGTCCTGCTGCCGCTTGATCTGGAAAAAGTGCGCTGATTATGATGCAAAATTCCAGCTGCGCACACAGCATCCATTTATGAAAATGAGCAATTTTATCCTTACAGTTTTTGTGCTTTGGAAGAGGCATGCTGTTTTTTGCACCGTTGCCTGGTGTGCGCATTCTGACGCTGAATGTCCAACTAGAAAATCAGGAAGGACAATTTGCCTGACGGCACGGTACTGTGTCATGATTAAGTGCCGTGCTTTATGTGGTCCTTTCGTTTCATTTAGAAATTTCTGGCATTAATCAGAATACTTTACAGTGTATTTACAAGTCTGCTACACTGTGTCACTTCTGAACATTCAGTGCTCTTGCCCGGTTTGACCCACATATTTGTATAACTCTTATGGGAGCTTTTTATATTTTTATTGCATGTGTTTCCCTTTTTAGCTATAAAAGTCAGAGTTCCGAAAGAATCTCAAAATGATGTTCAACCAAATGGCAATTTTATTTAGACACATTTTTTTTGCTGTTTTCACATGTGTATCCCAGATAACAACCGTACATCGGTTTTCACATCTTCATCATATGGTAGAAGATCACAGTTCTTTTCTCGGAGTTTGTGGCTAAAGACAGCAGGACATGACACTGATAGTAAAAAGTGTTTTAAATGACCACATGTCTGAACGTTGATGTGGTTGTTAAGTATTTTATTACCCTCTCACACAGATCATCTTTCTCTCATGTTCTACAGATGAAACAACAGAAATTAGACAAAATAAAAGTTGCTTTGCCTTTTTTTTAAGTTAGCAAACAATCAGCCTAAAACTGAAATTCAGAGGTTGCCTTGGTCCGGGGAAACAAAGGTCTGATTTGAGTCATTTTGGTTAAGATGTGCCACTTTCTTTTTGTTGTTCTGCCTATTTTTATTTGTTTTTATTCTTAAGTTGCAGCATGAATTAGTGTGCATATCTGTGCATGCAGGCATGTAGTGTTACAGTATCCAGTTTACAATATTTTAATGATGGTTGATGTATACATGAAAAATTAGACTTTGTTTAAAAGATATAAATTGTTGTGCTGAAAAAAAACTGTTTTCCCGTCCATTTATATTTTACATTTGTTTTGTCAGAGGAGTAATAAGCCCTATGCCTGTCTCAAAGAGCAGCCGCGGTGGCACGTTGCAATGCGTTCACGTGGCTGAGGGCCACAGCAAAGCAGTGTTGTGTGTGGACTCTACCGATGATCTTCTTTTTACTGGATCTAAAGGTCTGACTCATTTTATAATATATAAAATGTAATAATTAATATACATTATAATAACATATTTTTCCTCCGATAACTTTTTAGTTTTTATATGAATATTATGTTGTTATAATGTTGATGTTACCTTTGTTTTATTGAATCTGTATTTTTTTCAGGATTGTATGTTTATTTACTTAAAAGCTTATTAAATGCAATTAATGCAACAGTAATTCACTCTCTCCTCAGATCGTACATGTAAAGTCTGGAATCTGGTGACTGGCCAGGAGATCATGTCTTTGGCTGGTCATCCCAACAACGTGGTGTCCGTACGCTACAGTTCCAGCTTGGTCTTTACCGTTTCCACCTCCTACATTAAAGTGTGGGATATACGAGACTCAGCTAAGTGTATCCGCACGCTTACGTGAGTATTGCTTTTTAAATGTGATGCCATTAATATTATCATTAGTCTCTACATACCCTTTACTCGTATGCCATTTTTTATCTTTTGAATATAATTTATTTAAACTGCTTGCAAATATCCATTGATTTTTATACTGAATGGTGATCTTGATTTGTTACTAAGATCCTCTGGTCAGGTGAGCACAGGTGACGCATGTGCAGCAAACACTAGCCGAACAGTGACTACACCTGCTGGAGAGATCCAGATCAACCAGATCGCTCTTAACCCCGCTGGCACAGTTCTGTATGTAGCAGCTGGTAACTCTGTTCGCATGTGGGACCTGAGAAGGTAAAATTACTAGATCATAGTTCAAAAAATTACGTTTCATTAGTTTAAAAGGCCTGAAAAGTTTTATCATTTATTTACATTTGACTAATGCTGATGAAATTTTGGGGTTGTGACGACGTGTAAGAGCATGTAAAAGTCCAAATGTATTTTTTTTTCAAATAAAACTAAGTATTTAAGAAAAGTGGGTGTTAAATACAGTAGTGCATTTTTAGTGAAGCTTTACTCACCACTAGAGGGAGCTCGGAAACCAAGTTGTCGATGGCAAACTTTTTAAGACATCAAAGGTATTTTGTACATATTATAGTGTTGATGCCTGAATTGTTGTTTGAATTACAGTATGTTTCTTTGATTTTTTAGGTTTGTGTCAACAGGCAAACTAACAGGTCATCTTGGCCCAGTCATGTGCTTGACTGTGGATCATTCAGAAACCGGCCAGGATCTGGTGATCACTGGCTCCAAGGATCACTACATTAAGGTGTGTATGTGTATGTATGTGTTAACAAGTTAGTCCAATCAGTCACTTTTGTATCAGCAAAAAAATAATAAACTAAGCTGCGTTTGATAAGAAACCTGGGCTTTTGCAGCTGTTTGATGTAACAGAAGGTGCTCTGGGTAGCATCTGTCCGACGCACAACTTTGAGCCTCCGCATTATGATGGAATAGAGTCAGTGGTGGTGCAGGGAGACTGTCTTTTCAGTGGCTCCCGAGATAATGGCATCAAGAAATGGGACCTGGCTCGCAAAGACCTGTTGCAGGTAAGCTTATGACTTAATACCCCTGTGCTACGTGCAGGCCAGCAAGATATATGTTCAGTCAAGCAGTAGGTGAATTCTGTCAGATGTGGTCCACGGTGTATCATTTATAAAACTAAATCAATAAAGCATGTAGCAGTAAACCATATGACTGTTCAGGAAAATCTTCCTTAATATACCTTGTGTGTGCACACAACCATATATGCATGTTTGTTTGCATACACATTGTGTGTGTGTGTGTGTGTGTGTTGGTTTGGAGCAGCAGGTTCCAAATGCCCATAGGGACTGGGTATGTGCACTTGGAGTCGTGCCAGGGACTCCAGCTTTACTAAGCGGTTGCAGAGGAGGAGTGCTGAAACTCTGGCACACAGACACATTGAGTGCTCTTGGAGAGTTGCGCGGACACGAAAGCCCCATCAACAGTATCTCCACCAACAGCAGCCTATTGTTTACTGCATCTGAGTAAGTAACTTTATTTTGATATTTTTCTTGTAAAAAACCTTTAGCACAAATACTACAATCCCCCATAAACAATGGTTGCCAATACTACTATAATCCCTTATGAATAACAGTTTCCAGAACACATAATCCCTCTAAAACAGTTGCCACAACTACTATAAACACTCTTTAACAACAGTTTCCTCATAAACAACAATTGCTATAACTAATATAATCCTTTATAAACTAGGTTACAAGAACAACTATAATCCCCCACGGTTGCTACAACTGCCATATGAGAGACGTAGTGAGAAATCTGTGCTCTAGTTAGTTTTGGTAGTTACTTTTGGTAGAAACATTTTGCAGGCTCAAGTAATTATTTATATATTCATGTTTTATGTATATATATATATATATATATATATATATATATATATATATTCTAAGTTGTATTATAAAATGTTTGTGGTTATATAGTTTTGATGTGACAACATTACTTTCACATCTGTTTATACAGTGATCGGACAGTGAAGATCTGGCGAGCAAGAGAACAGCTGGACAACACTGCTGATGATTTGACTGATGACCTCGGAAACTGATTTTAGTGTATGTGATCATTGCAGCAGTAACATCATGGTAAACGACCCTCAGCACTTTGACGTCACTCATTTAAACTGGACATCCATTAAACACCTGCATAGAGCTGAACTTAACCATCCGGAGACCTTTATCAATCACTATAAAACAGAACTGAAATATCCCGATCATGTGTTTCATCTCATTTTTATAAGAACTGGGATGAACCCACTGTACAGGGTACTGATAGATGTAAGGAGAGAAGAACGCGGGTGGTTTGTCTCAGTCTTCAGAATAGGCTAATTCTCTTTTACCTTTAGATTTATGCTTGTAGGACTTTTAAATTTTCACTGATATGACACGATTTATTCATGATGCGTAATAGGAAGTCTATTGATAATGCATTGTTTAGGCTCGGAAATTTGTCTCTGTATTTTGCAAGTCTTACTTTCGATATTTACTGCAGCTTTATTAGGAGCTTTAATCTTATCTTCTAGCTGCCTTTTTTTAAATGCCTGATGATTGTGCCACTGGCACCTGCACTATGTTCGTTCACATGCTGTTTACCTTTTAATGATAATAAGGATGTGCTTAATGAGTTTATTACTAAAAAAAATGCTTTTACAAAGTGACAAAAGAAATGCTGTACAAAATAGACTACAAAGCCATACAGGATACAGATACGTGTGTTTCAGTGTTTCTTGTGTTGTTAACATGCAGGTCAAAAAATTATTCAAATTAACCTTCATGAATGTGAATACAATAAACAACTTTAAGATTGACTACAACAGAGAATATTAATCTAACTGTTAGTGTCTGACCTCAGAAATGCTCTTCTGGAGAAATAAGCATAAATGACCAAACATTTGACCAACTCCTAAAAGACTAGACTATTATAGCTGCACAGGAGGGACCAGCAGAGAGGGTTATCATAAAATCTATAAGTTTAATGTGTGGGTGTCTGAATACTATTGTTCCTATAAGATCAGTGTTCAGTGCTTGTCTGTGTGTGTGTGTTTCCGCCAAGGACTTAAGTCGCATAAAATTTTCTAAACAAGAACCAGACAGTTCCCTCAAGGGTTCCCTGTTGTTTCTACTGCACTGCTTGCTATATAATGCATATGCATTTAAATAAGTAAAACTACATGATGATTATAATGTGACTTAATTACAAAAACAAATTAAAACGGGCTTTTATTGTCTAGTTTTGCTTTGAATTTGATTTGTACAGCTGCTCTTTCAACAATTGTGTAAAAGCACTTTTTCACTGGAGGTCATTTTTGGAGCTATGCTTTAATGTTGTACTTACTATGACACTTCTTAATAATCTTATTTGGTAATTGCAGGGCTTGGAAATATAGAATTGCTTTCTTTCTGTTTGCATGTTAGATTTCTGCACCTTTCATTTGGTTGAACTTCACCCCAATGTTTCTGGCCTTAAATGTTCTAAATCTGCAGACTAGATGCTTAAGTTAACTCTTGTCGTCTGTGCTGAAAGATGCCCCTGACATTCCAGAGTTCCTGAACAGGTTTCTGCAGATGGAATATGAAATATGCTTTCTGTATGTGTGCCTCAGGAGCAGAAGAGGAGAGTAATGCACTGTCGGAACAGAATGTGTGTGCTGGTTTAAAAATCCACCTGCTTCTGTCGTACAGCTGGTCTTTTCACTGTATCGCTTTGTCAGTTGCATAAAATATATACAAAAAGTAATCACTATGTACTGTACTAATCACAGTAGATGACTCAAGTATGTTGTGTATGTGAGGTTCTTTCCTGTAGCTTATTAACCAACCAGGGTTCTTAGCACAGAAGGCTTCTTCATAATGCCTTCATCAAGACCGAAATGATTTTTCTTTTTTTTTTCTTTTAACTGTTTTTGTGCACTTTATCACAGACACTCTGGGTGTTTCCTTCTCTTGCTGTCATATTTCTCTGTGTCATGCACTCTGAAATGCTTTTCACCACAATTTGACATGAGGGATTATCTGTGTTGCTGTAACCTTTCTCTCAGCTCAAACCAGTCTGGCTGCTGTTCGTTGACCTCTCTGGATGTTTTATTTTCATTGTTTCATTCTGCGTAATCTGTGAAAATTGTTGTGCATTAAAATTCCATGAATTCAGCAAATACAGAAATAAAATCAAGTCCAACTGACACAAACCATTAACTTGACTATCGATATTTCTGAGATCAGAGCTTTACCATTCTGTTGGTCTGAGTGACTTTTACATGCATGACTGTGTTACATTCATGTGTCAGGATTTGGTGCGTGGTTTATAGGTTGTACAGGAGTCCTTAATGAAGTGCTCAGTGAATGTTTAAAGGATGTCTGAGCAACAGTGCAGAGTAACAATGTATGTAGAGAAACAGATGGACTACAGAATGTAATTGTAGAACTACAAAGTCCATCTATATGATCAGTGAAACTACAGTAAGTGTAGATCTGAGGTGTACTTAAAAAACAAATATTAAACATATTTTTCCCCAAATGTCACAAAATGAGAAATATAACATAACCTAAAACCTAACTGCATTGCAATGTGAAGAATATTATCCCCGTAAAGAATACAGTCACACAGGAAGAAGCTTCTATTGTTTTTTTTTTTAGTGTGTAAGGTCTTCATGTCCTCACTGAACCTGTGTATTGTGTATTAAAATGCAGCTTCATTCCATTATAAGATGCCATCCTGTCCATCAATGAGCAGGTGCTTTCCTATCTGCCTGCCTCTTGGAATCATAATCATAATCTGCACCTGCATTCGGAATAGTGAGTCGATGAAAGGGTGGGTTTCACTGGTTCTTCTCTGACATGTCCTCATTACAAAGCTTAGAAATCGTAGTGAAGGTAAAATATTTATCATTCTTCGGCACTGTGACAAGTCCATTCTCATGGAATATATTCCTTCAGTCTTGCCTGTATGGTAATGCACCTAAAAACATGACATCACTGTGGTTTTAACTCATCTGCACCTATGAAATATTGATGCAAAGAGCACAAAAGGTTTTTTATTTTCTCTGCTAGAATTGCGACATGCAATCAAGTATTATCATTATGGCAGTTTAGTAAATGAGGATTTAAAACATAAAGAAAGAAGCAAAAACATAGCACTTGAATGATGACCTAACGTCTTTTCCTGCTTAAAAACATGATGTGCTCAGAGTACTGTACTGCACCAAGGACTGAAGTGGTATATGCCTTACATATTTCTGCTGTAAAGTGTCAGCAAACCACAAATGAGTCATTCATTAACATTTAGATTGCTGTGACATGCTCATCCAAAGCTGATTGCACGGAAATTATGATGCTAAAAGCCAGGCGGAACTGGCTTTGAGTGATGCAGACTGTGTCACCCGAATTTGCAGTGTGTCCACGTGAGGTCTGAGGGATGCTCTTTTTCTGATGGTGACCACCAGGGGCATGTCTGTTAACATTTGAAAAAGGCGTGAAGTTAAATTTAGAAACTGGTCACAGTTTTTGTACATCATCAGTCTTGTTTAAGCGAAGGAAGGTAATGATGTGTGGCAGGGTCAAAGGCCACATCCCTCTTTCTCGCTGAAAGTATTTACACATTACTCTCTTGTCTCATAAGTGCACATTTAGTTTGAATTCTACATTATAAAAGGAAATTGCTTAGGTCAACAAAAAGCCCTATAATGAGGTTTCCATGTGGTTGAACATAACCACTTGACAAAATGAGCACTGTGTTTAAAAACTTTTACTATTATGTAAATGAATGTGGACAGCCAAATAATTTCTTTGGGTTAGTGTAGTTTGTAAAATTAGCTGGTTCACTATAACTATTCTGGTTCACTATAACTTTGTTTCTGTGCAGAATACGACATCCATACCAGTTTGGTCGGAGGAGTTTTCAGTTAAGTTCACATCATACTATACACAATTCACATTAGAATTTAAATCTGGCTAAATGATGGACTTACACACGGCAGCATCACTGTTAATTACTGTGAAACTCTAGGGTATACTTTACAGAAACAAAACATTTGTAAGACATTTTACAACATTAACTGAAAAGCTATTTAATTGACAGAAGTTACCCGGCAACTAGATTTATTCATTCATTTATTCATTATCTCCCGCTTTATCCTCTATTAGGGTCACGGTGGGGTTCCCTATGCCCATCCAGGGGAGAACGTCTCGGGCGCTGGGCAGAGAGACCCAGGACAGGGCGCCAATCCATCGCTGGGCACACACTCACTCACACAGACACACTCTATATGGGGCAATTTTGAGAATTCAATTGACTTGATCCATGTTTTTGGACTGTGGGAGGAAACCGGAGAACCCGGAGGAAACCCACGCAGACACGGGGAGAACATGGAAACTCCACCCAGATGGGGAATCCCTAGTGCTGAGAGGCGAACGTGCTAACCACTAAGCCACCGTGCCGCCCCAACTAGATTTAATTGTTTACAATACATGATGTTGTGACAGCACTTTTACAGTTAATTTTTTGCTTTTATTATAAGATTTGCAAAAGATCTCTGTAGAGAAGGGTTTTAAATAAAGCCAAGCCTTTGATGTAATTTATCGATTTACGAAGCTAATTAGAGTGTGATAGTAAGGCATCAACATACATTTAGTGGCTACAATATGACATATTTACTATAGCTATTAGCTGTTTTAGGATGTAAACACATTGTGGTTCAAGACCATCTGTTTTATTTTAGCACTTTACCTGCTATGGTTACTTACTATACCTCGGAGGGTTTGTCTGATTTGTCAGTGATTTGGGATCCTAATAAATGTCTCCCGCTGTGGCTTCTCCTGATGCTCCATCCTGATTTTAATTTTCATCTGCGACTCACCTTCCTGCAGTAATTAAGAATTACATCAACAAGCTCAAGGGATGTGCACTTTCTAACTGCTGTAATGATTTAGTTTTTGCAAAGCAGCAATACATGATCGAGTTAAAGGTGTTCTTCAAACTCTGATTCTCACTCTTTCTCACAGTTTTAGTATTTTTCAGTTTCCACTCATTCAGTACTTCTTGGTTAAATGTGATGTTCATGCACAGAAAAGGTAATTTAGGCAAAAACAATGTTTTGTCATGTGTCCAAATGAGCACTTGTGATATCGGATACTGATGTTGTATGAGCCTGGCTCACCATCGGTTTAATAGCTCACCATAAATATGACCTGGGCCTTTCCAAAACTGTAAGGAAAACACACAAAATATTACAGCAGGGGTATAGAGGGGAACTTACAAGATCAGGTTCTCCTGTTTCCTCCCCCAGTCCAAATACATAGATTCAAGGTAAACTGGCTGCTTTAAACTGCCTAAATTACCACTTTGTAATGTATCTATGTGAGTAAGTGTGTGTGTGTCCAGGGATGGATTAGTGCCCTGTCCCGGGTGCATCTACTTTAGTAGAAGATTAAGCGGTCAAGATAATGAGACGAGATAAATCACAAATCAACAAATTCTATTGTGCAAGGACACAACTGAAAGTTTGGAACCCTGAACTGTTTTACAGTTCATAATTGCTTCCCTGTTAAAAATTCATTTTTTATTATTTTTAGATTGCATTAGAAACTCTTTCACTGATATTTAGGTAGATTTTTAGGAATGTTTTATTTAAATCAGGTCTGTGCAAGTCACAAATTGTAGCTCTTTCAATAATTTATGTTCACTTCTATGGGTGACACTTTTGTGTCCTAGATAGTCAGTGAAATAAGCTTCATGGAGACAGCAAGTCAGTCTTGAGATTATGACCTTCTTTGTTCTTTTCTAAACTGTTTTTCTCTTGCTGTTGCATGGGGTGCTGGAGCCTATCCCAGCACTCATTGGGTGAAAGGGGAGGAAACACTCTGGGCAGACCCTTCCATTGGTGGTTTTCCAGTTTTTGTGTTTAAATGTGCATGACATGAAAACATTATTCATCAGCTCAGCTGCAATAATGGGAGTAGTTCTTAAAGAAAGTCGAGAGGTCAACATGCCTCTTAGACACTGAAGACTAAAGAGTCTGTCTCTCTCTCTCTCCGTCTCTCTCTCTCTCTCTCTCTCTCTCTCTCTCTCTCTCTCTTCGTTTCACTACCCATCTCGCCAGTGACGTTGCGCGCGTGCAGTCAGAGAGAGCCGCGGCGGTGCTGAGGATGGACACAGTCCCTCTGTTAGAGCTGCATCTTAACCATGTCTGCTAGGAACAGCTTTCCCAATCTGGCCAGCATTGGCGACTGGGAACCCCTCATTGCTACCATTCCCGCCACCAAAGTTGAGCTGACCGTGTCGTGCAGGTGAGTGACGTGACGTGCACGCGGATGTAAGAGCAGGAGAAGGCGCAGGTGCAGGTGCAGGTGCAGGTGCAGGTGCATGTGCATGTGCAGGCGCAGGCGCAGGTGCAGTTGGACGTGAAAGCTCATGCCGGTGCAACAAAAGAAAATGCCATCCACGGTGCAGAGAGGTATGCTGCCTCTCCCTCTGTAATTCGAATGAATGGCACATTGCGCTCGAGTCAGCTGTGGCTCCGAGGCTTCAGTTATCCGAGCTGAATAAACCCCCCGCTGTTTGCTTGCATCCTCTACTTGCACCCAGGTTCTGTAAATATAAAGTTATTATGCAGCCACTCGAACCGTGGTGCCGTCTGGATCAGTGGGGTCATTCCCTGCGCTCGGCTTTCTCGTGTTGCCCCGGTGCAGTTTGGCGCGTGCACGCAGAGTGAGTTTGGCTGGGATTTTTTATTTAGTCAGTAGAGACACACTATAAATTAGGATTGCTTTCAGATATTACAAACCACAGCAATATACTGTCACATGTCACATATTGTAAATAGACTAGTACATTTCAGGCAAAATTGCTAGTTATTTTATTCATTCATTCATTATCTTCGCTTTATCCTATATTAGGGTCGTGGTGGGGTTCCCCATGCCCATCCAGGGGAGAACGTTTCAGGCGCTGGGCAGATACACCCAGGACAGGGTGCCAATCCATCACTGGGAACACACTCACTCAAACAGGCACACTTTACATGGGGCAATTTGGAGAATTCAATTGACTTGATCCATGTTTTTGGACTGTGGGAGGAAACCGGATAACCCGGAGGAAACCCACGCTGACAGGGGGAGAACATGGAAACTCCACCCAGATGGGGATTCAACCGGAAATCCCTAGTGCTGAGAGGCGAACGTGCTAACCACTAAGCCACCGTGCCGCCCTAATTATTTTAAGTTGAGATAAAAATTAATTCATTCATTCATTATCTTCGCTTTATCCTATATTAGGGTCGTGGTGGGGTTCCCCATGCCCATCCAGGGGAGAACCCCCCCCCCCCCCCCCCCCCCCCCCCCCCCCCCCCCCCCCCCCCCCCCCCCCCCCCCCCCCCCCCCCCCCCCCCCCCCCCCCCCCCCCCCCCCCCCCCCCATTAAGAAAGACTTTGCTCTTATGCATTAAGCAAAGACCTTAAACTACCATTGACCACAGTGATAAAGTGGAATGAGGATGCGAGTGTCCGAGATTTTAGTCACATGTTTACGATTTGGCTTAAGTTAAGTCATGATGATGTATATATAAACAACAGTATGTGTAGCTTTATAAACAAATTTAATAAGACATAGTAAAAGTGATTGTGTAGTCCTTAAAAAGAGCTTTTCAGCACTGGATGAATTCAGTATTTAATTAATTTCTGCTATACAAGAACCAAAAATGTAATTGTGCTGTTAAAAGTGTTAGTGTGGACTTATTTGAAGCATGCAGCTGTTGTGTGAGAGCCGATGCCATTCTCATACGCTTGTAGAATTAACATACAGATGTGCTTGACTGTAAGCTTGTCATAATTCTCTCACATCATGATGTAATTGTGCTGTTGTATGGCAATTCATATATGTTATATCTATAATTAAAAATGTTTTTATGTAGATTATTTCACTTTTGTCTTGAACCCTTGTGAAAAGGTCTCTGATTAATATTTAGTAAAAATGGCTGCACATAAAAATAAAGTGCTCTTTATGGTGTTAAATGTTCATGGGTGGCTTTGATGTGCTAATATAGCAGGGACGTATTGCCCAGTTTTTCAAAGCTGCATAATTAGCATTTTGCAAGCAAAATTGTAATTAGTGTAATATGTATAACAATTGATGTTTGTTAGGAATTATGTGTATTCTTCAGAATCCCCTTATTTGGTGAGTTTTCTCGCAATCGTATGGCCTCTAAAAATAATATTCACAAAAACATGACCTGCATTTGATGAACACTGTTGCACTTTGGAGCTGGCTATCATTTGTTATCAGTTTTCACTATGTAATAGAAAAGGGAAGTAATGCATATGCACTGACAGGGTTCCTCTCGCCAGCAGCCTTCCTCAGCACCGGGTGATCTAGATCCGTCGCTCTGTATCAGTTCTTTTCAGGTCACTGACTAGTCTTAAAGTTTTCCTAGAAATTATGAGTTTGTCACAATGAAACTGAAATTTCTACATTGTTCATTATGTTGTTTGTTTTTTGCTTTTATAACACTTAATAAATTAGAGTTTTGAATCTACAGATGCTATTAAGCCAGAATTACAAATCATTACTGGACATCTTACTGGACACATCTGAACTCTGACAATTCTGTTTCCTTTTCTCATCACACACTCTATTTCTATGGTTCTTTCGCCTTTAGACTCATTGAATGGTGAGTGATAAATAGTAGTTAGCATTGCTGTATGAGAAACGCCTAAAATTGTTTTTTTCTCCTTCTTTCTCTTTTTCTCTATTTTTACAGAAACCTGCTAGACCGAGACACTTTCTCCAAATCTGATCCAAGTAAGAAATTTCTGTATAATCCCCATTTGTCATGTTAATGACTTTATTTTATTATTGTTCCTTTATTTGATATATATTTTTATTATAATTTCCTGAACCAGCATAATAAAAGAGAGAATCCAAATGATAAGGTTGTGTTCATTTCAGTCTTCAGATGCTGAAAATAGTGCTTCCTAATCGCTTCTAGCAGTGGACCCCAGCTACACTGTAATCACCACTATTCATAGCACTGTTCTGATGCTGCACATTTCCCCTTAGATCTTTAGATCTTCTTAGCAGAACCACTGGTATAAATATGGCCCCAGAACGTATATCAAGTCATTTTTGCTTAACCTATACCACTTATAGGTTACAGCTGTGTAGATGGGAAGCACCATGTTGGTGCTCATTACATCATGTTACTTCATACTTCATGTGTTCACATTTTTTAGCCATAGTGTATTTGCCTTCAGCCACTTTAAATGTGTTAGCTGAAAATGAATAATATGCATGAGGTATTTCTATTACATGTTCACAATACAACACATCAAACCTAATAGCAGTTTAGGAATTCAGGCCTTTATCAATCTGACAGTATTGGATCAGGCCTCAGGCAGAAAGATTCTAATAAGTATTAGCTAGTTTTAGCATGTTCACTAGGTGTGTAATAGGATGTGATAACTGTAATGAGTTTTTTTTCATGTGTTTAAGGTTGTGTGTTTGACTTAGTATGCAATTTTTTACTACATGACCTGCTCCACAGATAAACAAATAATCCTGCTGTTAGTTGGCGTTAAAAGTGTTAGTGTGGACTTATTTGAAGCATGAAGCTGTTGTGTGAGCCGATGCCATTCTCATACGCTTGTAGTATTAATTACCATACAGATGTGCTTGACTGTAAGCTTGTCATAATTCACTCACAGCATGACTGATTTTATTCACTTAACACACATTGTGTTTAGCCAGCTGTAACTATTTTGAAAACCATTTACTAAAGGTCCTTTCAGCTAATTTCCCCTAAATTGTTTATTAACCAAAATTGTGCAGCATTATGCATTCATTTGCAATTAATGGAATGGCAGAACATGTGCAGGGTACAACTGCTGGGAGAATATGAGAATGAGAAAGAAGAGAGGAAATTGTTGGAGACGGCTTTTTCATTCTGCTATCCATTTCTTTGCACTCTGTCGGCCCCAGTTTCTTCATGCCCATTCACACATGCACACAATATAAAGTGCGTTCATACCTTGCTTTTGGGCACTTTGTAAGACGTTCATGACCAGTGGTGTGATAGTGGAAGCTTTTGCATCTTGTTATGCTCTCATGTACTGAGGCACTTGTGCTGACTCCATCTCTTAGCCATGCTGACGTGATTGGGCCAGTCGAACACAATTAGAGCGCCTGACTACACATTCCAGCCAAAAGACCAAGATTCAGGGGTTCCAGCTTGCTAAAAATAGATTTAATCTCATGCTGGGCAGCCAGCATGGTTTGTTAGGGTGCGTGTGTGTGTATGTGTATGCGTGTGTGTATGTGTGTGTGTGTGTGTGTGTGTGTGTGTGTGTGTGTGTTTGTTACATATTTTGTTGATTTCCTAAATGTCAATAAGTTAGCAGATCCACTAGGGGGAATATATTTAAATATGACATTTTCTACTTCTTGAACAATTTTATTTGAATGAATGAATTTAACTGAAAAACTACGTTTTTTTTTTTTTTTTTTTAATACATTTGTATTATAACGTTTAAAAAAAAACAGCTGGACAAAATTCTCATAGGGTACAAATAAATGTACTAACATAGTGTGTAGGGATATTTAGATAAAAAAACCTGTAGTGCATTATTATTATTATTATTATTATTATTATTATTATTATTGTTGTTGTTGTTGTTGTTGTTTGTTGTTGTCTTGCCTAAAGAAATTTGCATACCGTGTGTACGTATAATAGGAAACAGGAGTATAGATAAAGGGCTCAGTGTTTTATCTGCCTAACTATATGCTTTTCATGTTTCCTTTCATCTTTAAACCCTGTTTATTCCTTTTGTGTGTGTGTGTGTGTGTGTGTGTGTGTGTGTGTGTGTGTGTCTGTCTCACGGATTGACTTGAAATGATTAAAGAAAGCAAATTTTATATACACACTAGAATACACACACACATACACACACACACAAACACACGCACAATCTCATCTTGCCAGACAGGAAGCTTCGGAGCATACTGTAAACTCCCGAGCTTTCTGAGGTCCCATTTTGCCGGCAGGTTGGGGATTATTAGACACTTGGAGGATGATAATTCCTCTTTTTAATTAGACATATTTTTAGAAGCAGATGGACGAAGCGGAAGAGGAACTTTGAATTATTCTCTGTCACCACCCCAACAAAGAAAAACAGCATTTACAAACTGTTTTCTTTAAAAAGTTGTTTAAATATGACTTGGCGTGCGTGTGTGTGTGTATTTGTATGTGTGTTTGTGTGTGAGTGTGCATGTGTGTATGTGTAATAGAATCTATGGTTTGAATGTGACTGCAAAAAAAAAAGGCAATACAGTAATAAATATTGTCATAACTATGTACTGGTAAGTAACAGTTATGTTTTCTAACCAACATCTATAAGCAAATAAAGACACAGTAGTATGAAGTCCTTTACTCTTAATAAATTATATTAGAAGTAGTATGTTATTAGTAGTATTTTAGTAGTATTAACTGTTGCCAGATATATTGCTTAAAGATTTCAAAACAATTTATTTATAAACGTTAATGATTGTTTTAGTGGCAGCAAAGCCTTAAATTTTTTTTATTTTTTATAACTGAACATGCAGGATGCACTTCATGCATGAAGCAAAAACAATCTGTACATTTAATTACTGTATTCACCCTTGAGCACATTTTGTTGTTATGTGTTGTATGCTCACCTATAAATAGGTATTACATTACATTAGTCTTTTGCTCTGAACACCTATTGTTTATAGGACTAAGCACCAATACTAAACTCCACACTGCTATACTGAGTAAATCTAGATTGTTTATGTTGTGAATTTGAGCTACACATAGTTTTCTTAATTACAGATGCTGGTTTTACGAACAACAAAAATGTAATTTCTCCACCCACTGGATACACACTTTGCATTTTCTTTCTCTGTCTAACTGTTTTTTCTCATTCTTTTGTAGTTTGCGTGCTTTACACACAAACAGTGTTAAACAGGGAATGGAGAGAGGTGAGTACAATGGCACATTTTACTGAACATTACAGCATTAATTTTACTCATCTATCATAATTTACATGTTTTTTTTTTGCTGACATAATCAGACAGGACATAGTATAAATTATGAGCTCAGAAATGAGAGTGAGATGTAATGCTGTTGACCCAGAGAGCTAGTGGGTAGCATAATGTGGGTGGCATGGTGATGCAGCAGGTAGCGCTTCCACCTCACAGCAGGAATGTCTTGGGATTTGCCATTGGGACAAACATAGGTCCTTTGCAGTGTGGAGTCTGCATTTTTTTTGCCTGTGTCGTTTTTTTCTGGTGTCTCCGGTTTTCTCCTGCATTTAAAGATATGCCCAGAGGTAAATTGTAGATATCAGTTCACTCATGTTCCCATGTGCTGTTCCCCAGTCAAGTAAAAAGGAAGGTTGTGCCAGGAAGGGCATCCGTTGTAAAACTCTGCCAAGTCTAATATGTGGATCTTCTTCACTGTAGCAACCTCTAATAGGATCAAGTCAAAAAAAGAGAAGTCATTTCCCACCTACATTTATATTATCTTTTTACCAGATTGTATTAAATAGAATGGTACTGGGACAAAAATAAAGATACATTTTTCATTTATTAATTTTCTAATCTATTCTTCTCATTCAGGAAACTGAATAGAGGAAAGTTTAAGAACCTTTAACCTGTATGGACCTGACTTAGAGAAGACACATTCAAGTACACAATTTACACTTGGGGCCTTTTTGTCTTGCCAATTAACCTGATGGCATGTTTTCGGAATATAAAATTTAGTAAACCCATACAGACCCAGGGAAACATGCAAATTAGAAATACTTTTCACAAGAGTTTGTGTTGCACTTATGTTGGATTGAAGTTAATATGGCTTCATGGAGTAATCGGTTCCAATTTTTTTTTTTGGCAGTTTGGTCGAACGGAAGTCATTGATAATACTTTGAATCCTGACTTTGTTCGAAAATTCATTCTTGACTACTTTTTTGAAGAGAGGCAGAACCTACGATTTGATCTGTAAGTATCACTCCGTATACCAAGTAATGTTTTTTTTTGCTTGGTAAGTTTAAATTTCTTTCTGTCCAGATGTTCAGTAACACAGAAAAGTCATTTAGAAAGGGTGCTTATCCTCAGGATATTCTGTAGCATCAAACAAACACACACACACACACACACACACACACACACACACACATATGCCTGTCAGACTGAAGCTTGCTTGCACTTGCTGAAGCATGTAATATGCAGCATCCTAAAAATTAGACTTATGCATTATTAACTACTGACTGCAATTTTTGTCCCACACAGAGAACAAGAACACACCATATTTCCATTAAAGCAGCTGCACAGCATTCTTACAGCTGCAGAAATGAAAGTGTAAGCATCATCCACTAGTATCAGCTGAAAGACATAAAGCTTCGTTTCTTTGCTCGTCTCTGTCCCTACAGAAAACGATGAAGAAAGTATGTGCATGAAATTATCTTTTAATGAAATTTAATCTTTTAATCTTTTTAATCTTCCCAGGATGATGGTATAGGCTTGACCGTTAGCATTTTGTTTCCATTTGTTCAATATATGGTGGCATTTGACTGGTCCCCCCTTGAAGAGCTGTGGGATGTTTCATTACTTAATAGGTGCCATATGTATATATATATATATATATATATATATATGCACAATGTATGTTTTGATAGATATACAGGAATATCTACCAAGTCATACAAGTCATACACAACACAAAAGTCATATGTGGTGTTTGAGTGTGAAAAAACTATTTGGCAGAAATTATTACAACACCGTAACACAAGGGGTGCCAGGTTACAGGGATGTTATTAATAAATTGACCTCCAAACAGTTACTTCAGTATAAGTAATAAATCTCACTGCTGTTTCAAGGGCAGCTCTGTTACTGGCATTTGAACAGTTCATTATACTATGTTATTAAATGTGTTTATGTTTCAAGCTGCTTTGTAGATAGATGACCTTTAAGATTGATCACCTTTGATTACCATTGTATCTAATGTTTAAAAGCCAGATGTTGTTATTATTATGTCAGGTTGTCTGTATCTTGCTAAAGGCACAACATATTTTATTTAAAAATGCTTTATTTTATGAAAAGCGCAAAGTCAATTATTCATGTCATTTGATTTGGCTTTTTGATGTAGCCTTTTAATCTTTTACCCCTTCAGCAGTCCCTGACCCTGTAAAGAGTATAAGTCAAAACATTTCTGATGAGTTATGGTTTGATTCTTTAGAACAGCATCTAAATAAATATGCTGACCTATTTGTCAGGTATTATGTCTATGTTTTTATATTTAAGTATGAAACAATAGAATAATGCTGCAGTAACTTGGTCACCTTTGCTCTAAATGAATCAGACTGACCTTCAGTAAGCTCAAGAAATGAAAGAACTGGTAGTGAATATTTTACTGCATATTTTGCATGTATTTGTGCCTTCTTAGCTTTACTTATGACCCTGCTCTTAACTTACAAAAATAGATTCAGAGCACCCACAACAACAAGATTAACTGTCTAATCCCACCATGTGCATTATAATATGCCAGTTAAGAAAAATGCATATGTCATTCGTTGCCTCACAAACTGCTCTTAATTTTTTTTAAACGAAAAAATTTCAAAAGAGAAAAAAAAAGTATAAAAAGTTTCTATAAATAAGTGAAATATTATTTACACCATAGTAATATTAGTTATACAAAGTGCATGTATATATGTTGTAATAACAAAGCACTGATGCAGGCAGAACTGTATATTTGTAAACAAGCTGTGCCAGCTGTATAGAACATTATGCACACACATGTGCCTTTTGCCCTGAGCCACCAATATAATCAGAACTGTGCTAGGATCTTATGAGGATCTTATTAGGGCATAACAGTGTTTGCTTATGCATCTGTATTTATGGGATTTGGCATGCACAAGTGACTCACGAATAAAACACACAGCGCGTTTACGGTTTCTTTTCCTTATTTCTTTTTAAAACACATCCCTAAAATGTTATGAATAAATAAACACCTCTTAATATGCTAAAAACACAAACCTTTTATAGTAAATGGTATAACTTGGTAGCAGATGTAATTAATTTTTGTCACACATAATGTATAATTCTACATTAAAACAATTTATTAATAGGATCTTGTTCATTAATTGAACTCAAATCAAATTTATTTATATTCTGCTTTTGCAATAATAGTTATGCTACTACTATATGCTAATAGATCTATGGTCATGTTAAAACTGCTAATTTGATTGTTGTGTGAGTTAAAACTCTACATTGCTGGTTAAATTCCCACGTGTTTACAACTGTCCCTTTTTAATTCACGCTCTATCCCAATTTTGAATGCCTTTGTGCCTTCAGTGTGGGCGTCTGGCTGTCTAGCAATAATCAGGAGCCAAAAAATTTCCAGCCCAGTTGTCAAACTTCTCTCCATGTTTACCTTTCTACTCCCCACCTGTCTAGCATTTGGCGGGCACTAACAAACAGGAACAGTAAAGGGGTCTGTGTAGAAAATGAATTTCATGTAGCTGACAGCTATTTGGGATGATGTGATGTAATGAACATTTTAATTTGGACACATTTTGACTTTAAATTGCTTTGTTTAGTCAGACTACATGATTTACACTATATGGATTATATAATCTATATAAATCGATTTACATTTTATTTTATTTTTAAATAAGAACATGACGTAATATCACAATTTTTTATTGTAGCTGTAGTTTACAGATGTGATATTAAGTGTGGTGGAATTCACAATTCATGAGTCGGTTACTTTTGTAATAAATGTGTATTGCCTGGGGTGAATTTTGAGAACAAAAACAATAAACAGTTTTATTGTAAAATGTATGTGGCCACATGTCTTATTTGTCCAGAGCCTCAGGATAGATATAACAAGTTATTTTGATTGAATAACTTGTAGCCACACATCTGAATCGCACTATCCACATTTTTTTTTACATTATTGCTATATTTCAAGAGCAGTGCGGAACAGCCAGTTGGTCAGCAGACTCATATAAATGTTGTGATGAAGCCACTGTCGTGAACCTAGCCTGTTTGTTTTATTACATGGACCTACTGAGATCATGCTTTTATGTATGTTTAAATACTACAGTTTTTAGTAATGTGTCTCTAATCAATTTTATTATTTCGGTATATGACATGCTTATGATGGGTACACGGCTGATTAATAATACAGAGAAGTCTTCCAAGCTAATAACAAGAAGGTATCCCTTTGAGCCTTTGAGGCACCTGGCTTTTCTCCGCTTAAGAGATCTTATTAGCTGGTTTAATTTTGTTTTATTGCCATCAGTGGTGTAGGCTTTTTTTCCTCATTCTTATTAAGCTTGTAAGTATGTGGCAATTTTTATTAGAATGAAAAACTATTTGTTTTCAGTGTTCAGTTTATTGCCATCAGCCTTTGCAGCATCCACTTATGCATAATACCTTTACAGTATTTGTCAGTTGTTATCAGTATGAAAGACTTGCATGTCATTCTTATTTTTGCAGGATTTTGTACAATAACAGCAAAATTGTAATGTGTATTGATTCTTATTTAGAAGGTACTTTAAGGTTCCCATAATTGTGCAATAAACCAGTCAGAGTATCACTTACCATTCCCTTTAAGATCCAGATGTGGTCTAACTTCGGCAGATTGCTCTTTCATTTGTGCAGGGGACTCAGTGCACTGGCCCATGGGGTATTCCATTTTACTGTAAATCGAGAGTACACAATATAGTCTAAACTATGTATATGCATCTGCTGCACAAATAAAGTGATGTTTCAACATTTAGTAGCATTAGACACATGCCTGCATTGACAATTCACTGCCAAGATATCAGTAACCAGCTGCCAACATTGTTTTCAGTCACTGGTACACTTGTATTGCCATTATACCATTAACCACACTGTTTTTGTATATGTCTATAGCCCTGCATGTGTAAATCCATTCCTTACAGACTTACAGATACCTTTTCCTGACATTTTATTTAGCAGAATGGTTTATGTCTCGATTGCTTTGAAGACAGTCAGAGTGCACTAATAGCCAAGGGGTTGAATACTGTGTGATATGCTGACGGATTGAGTGATATTGCGGACATGAAGCCCTGTGACTGAGCCTCTTTTCTTCCCCTGCAGGTTTGACCTCGACTCAAAGAGTGAAAACCTGTCCGAACATGTGAGTGATGCTGCCTTATTTTGTATGTGTGTGTACATGTCCAGCAATAGGTGTAAGTTTGTGTTGAGGTCATATTTCCCTGCATGGTTCCAGGTTTACTGGTATATTGTTTCTGTTTGATGTGTTGGATACCATTCCGTCATTTAATCTAAATTGCATCAAAGCAGATGCCTTGGATTTATGGGGGCAGGAATTGGGGTCAGGTAATACTGCAATACACAAGCACAGCATAGACAAAAGTAGAAGTTTCAAAAATGCTTTTCCGTTTTATCCCATTTCTCTTGTCTCTTGAGTTGAGAGGATAAAAACAGCTTGGTTGGTTTGTCTGTTTTCTTTTCTTACCTGTGAATGACGACAGTAAAAAACATGTCTTTGATATTGTAGGTTTCACTAAATGAGATTTAAGACCCATATAATCTTTAGCAGAAGCCCAGTCCATGTAAGCTAAACCCTTTAATGCTTTATATTTTAAAAATTTTCAATTTATTGAGTTCAATCTACTGATCCTGATTAGAATTGTAAGAGGTCCTGGGGGTGCACTGCCCAGTCTGCCCCAAAAGGATGCATCCCCTATTGAGGAATGGCACTCTCTATTAATACCTGGGAGTTTTTTCTTGCCCCCGTCACTTTGGTTTGTTCTCTGTGAAATTAGATTTTAAATAACATGAGACTGCTGTAAGAAAATGCCCTATTGTAAAGTAAGTACTATTGTAATAAAATCACATTTGATGATTACTTTTATCAAGGACATATGATTAGGACCTGACTAATATTTACCCTCATAATTTCTGTAAATACAAAAAGGGTGTACTTTTTCCCCCCACACACTATTCCTGCATTTTGGATTTATTCTTGTTAAGCAAATTATGACATGGTGTAAACTGCCATGTGTTGTTGCTTAGCTGACATTGCATTCTTTTAATTTTAGGCCTTTCTAAGGATGTTTTTTTTTTATTTAGTCCTGATACATAAAACTTTTTAATGATTTTTTTTTGTAAAATTAATAAACACCTATTGATCTTTTGAATATGACTACCACAAAGCTAAGCTTCAAGCTAAAGAGGATTAAACAAAGACAGCATTAAATAATTTACATACATTCATTTGCAAGAATTGAAGCCCCTGGTCCATCCATCTGTAGTCTGGTAGCTGGGACAAACCCTCTGGGCTGTTCATTCCTTTCTCTTTGCATCAGTGTAGAAGAGGTTATATGTGTGGGAGGAAAGAAGCCTGGCATATAATCATTCTTAACCCCTCGAACCCTGCGGCTTTAGTCATAGGCCCATGTTGGCTTAAGAAAGCTAATACTGGTTTAAAGGTACATATTTTGCTCTTAGGGTTTTAAAGGAAATTTCGCTGTGTTGATGTTCAGGAAAAGCACATCGATTCTTTGCTTCTTCTTTGCTATAAAGCAACTACAACAGAGTATGCTGATGTGTCACTCTTACACTCTTTTTTTCTCCAGTGAATGGTCAATGGAATATAAAGTCATTTAGATCATTCACTGATCATGCACTAATACTTGTTGCATTAGTATTTAAAAAATGTTTAAAAACAACATACAAAGATGTAACAGTATTTGTAGTCGGACTAAATGTGCTTTTAACCTAGCTCGCAAAGTAAATTAAGATTCTGACCTTGTTTTAAAATGTATCTTATTCTGCTTTATTCTCTTTTTTTGAGTGTTTTTGAGTGTTTAAACTCATACAGCTCATTCACCTGCTCTCTCTCATTGCTCCAGAAACCGCAAAGCTATTTGCGATTTAAAATTCCATGACAGTTCCCTGAACTAAACTATTTTTATTGTTACTTTAAATAACATCTTTAAATAATGCACATGCTGCAGCTACAACTATATTAAAGTAGTATCACATCATAAATCTGAATCACACTCGTTCTCCTTCTCTGTGCTATTTTGCACGGTTAGCGATGTGTCCTAAAGGTAAAAGATGCTTTACCTGCTGTATTTTTATTCTTCTCAGTGGAGCACAGCTGACTCAGTAAAAATAATCATAGGTACATTCTGCTGTTTCACATCAGCAATCAAAGGCTAATGCGGATCATCGGTTGTAGGCAAGATTGAGTTAATGAAGCTGTAATCTTCAATAATTATCTAGATGAACGGAACCCATTAGCCCCTGAGAGGCCCATTTGAGTGTCAATTAATCCCTACAGCAATAAGCATTTGAAAACTAACCGCAAAGCAAATTTATTGTATATTATAATTAAATGTCCAGAGACACCTGACTTTCAGGACAACATGAACTCGGTGGATTTATAATTCCATAACAGTAAGCAATAAGCATTTTTCAGCCTTAGATTTTTGCAGGACAAAGTATAACTGACATTTTCATTACAGTTCACTATAAAACTTTACTGGGTTGAGCTTATGACCATTAATTTTTTTTCAAATTCATGGATTAAAGTTGGCTTTTGTTTTGCATAATAAAAGGCCCTATTTTAGCAATTTAAGATGTGTTAGAATACTTTGTCAATGTGTGCTATTGAATTGACTGGAAGAGTACGCCATGCGAAGCTTGAAAAGAACAAAAAGCATGTACTATTCTCTTAATTGTGCGATAAACCAGTCAGAGTATGACTTACCTTTTCCCTTTAAGATCCAGGTGTGGTCAAACTTTGGCAGATTGCTATTTCAGTGCTCAGGGGACTCAATGCACTGGCCTATGAGGTATTCCATTTTACTGTAAATCGAGAGTACACAGTACAGTGTTTTTATACCCCATCCACAGCGAAGGATTCTCAGCAATGCATTGGTGGGGGTGAAATAGTATGTGTTGCCAACAAAACATAGTTGTCTGTGTCTGATCCACTCATACCAGCTCAACATACATTACCACACAACATCAGAGTCATTACAGTGCTGAGAATAATCCACAACCCAATTAATACCTGCTGTGTGCTGATCCTGTGGGGTCCTGAGCATTGTAACAAAGTATGTAATAGCGTTGCTTAACAAAGTATGTAAATAGCTTAGATTGATATGTATGTACAGGCTATAATTTGTAATAACAATAGGGCTTGGAAAAGCCCTCTACTTATTGATATTAGAATTATGGATTAGAACTTCCAAAAACATGGTGCAAAAATATTGCAGAGATCATTTAAATCCTTGCATTCTCTAACTATTCATCAGTGGGTTTTCTGTGTGTTTATAGGACTTCTTGGGTCAAATGTACTGTACTTTAGGAGAGGTGGTAGGCTCTCCAGGTAGTCGTATGGAGAGACCTCTCATGTGAGTATTACCTCATGGGTACTTGCTTCGCTATAATTCTTTTTACTCTTTTTTCTCACTCTCAGATCAAAGTCACCTCTCTCTAATGTTATCATCTAATGGATTAGTTCAGTCTCAGGCGAATACTTTAAATTGCATGTGTGCATGTGACATGTAGGATTATGTGCATGTCATTGCATTAGTGGTTGTGTTTGTGTATTTAATCCCCTTCTATTTAGATGAATAAACTATAGGCTTAGAATATAGAGAAATATATGTAGTTTCCACTTGATGAGGATGATGATAATCTTTTAGTCATCCAGATAATACACACACACACACACACACACACACACACACACACACACGCACACATTATATTATATTAACATGTATCAGTCATTTAATCTGTCAATCCCTAAATCTATAAGTGAATGAAGTTATCATTATTAACTTTTGTAAAACAGAATTTCCATTTCTCAAAACTGTTGTATTTTATGGTCATGTGTGTTTTAACCTGTATGTGGAAGTGTGTGGTACAGTAAACTTTGTGAATTATGTAAATCACTCTAATAAAGTAATGTACAAACTCTTTTTTTAAACTTTTTTTTATCATCTATACATCAGACAATTCATTACAGATAGACCATACATGCTTTGTGTCATCCTGAATCTTAACTAACTACTGACTTAACTAAAAGGTGGCTGCACATTTTCTTTAAGAATTCTTCACTCTTCCTCTAAAAGGATGCAGACATCCACGTGTCCTGTGAGTTAATTTCAGAAAGTGCCTCTCTCCACTCACTTAGCCCTAAATTGGACAGTGCACATCCAAACCAGATTAGAGGCTTCAATTATCTATCCATCTATTTCAATCTATGGCCTTTTTCATTATACATGTATGACAAAGATCTGCTAAAAGAAATTGAAAAAACTATTCATAACAAAGCATGACTAAGACGTTGGTTTATTCGGTGTGTGGGTTTTTATGTTTCTTTTTAAAAGAGTTTTTCTAATAGCCTTTACCCATTATGCACAAGCATCTACATGTTGAAAAGTTAAAATCTGTATAATAATAATAATAATAATAATAATAATAATAATAATAAACTTGATTTATATAATAACTTTTATAGATAGACTCATGTATGTGTTGCGGTTTATCATGTTTTCATACTATATGGTGTTTAAATATTAGAATGAGCCTAACTGAAATCTGTTTTATAGGGGCATTCCTGGAAAAAATTGTGGGACTATCATCGTTAAAGCTGAGGAACTTGGAAATTGTCGTGTGAGTCATTTACTTTTTATGCTATACCACTTTTCAAAGTATATCCTATATATATATATATATATATATATATATATATATATATATATATATATATATATATATATATATATATATATATATATATACACTGGTTTAATTAAACAATGTTACATTCTAGGAGTCAGTATTGCTGCAGTTTTGTGGAAACAACCTGGATAAGAAAGACTTCTTTGGAAAGTCAGACCCATTTCTTGTTTTTTCACGCAGCAATGAAGATGGAACGTAAGTTTTAATTGCTTTTTTGCTGTGGAGTTTTATTGTCTATAGATTGTAAAAGCTTGCTGAACAGAAGCAGGATGGATTTCTCATTCTTTGTCTGGTTTGAAGACAGTACATTCAAAATGTTAATTTAAAATGTTTGTAAAAGTCAAAAGACTTTTCTCATCTGAATGCATAGTATTATAACACTATGTATTTTGAATAATTTTGAATAATTAATGTAAAGAACTTTGTTTTGGTGCTTCTGCTAATAACTGAAATTCATTCTAAATAACCAATCCAACCAAAATAATTACAACAACCCGAAACCTTCCCAAATGACCACTTCAACTGTTAGAATCGCACCAGCCCATAGCTTTCTCCACTCAACAAACCCTCCCAATTCAAATAATCACACATCAAGTTCATTTATTTATATAGCCTTATAATAGTGCATTGTCTCAAAGCAGCTTTACAGTTCTCTAAGTCTGAACTAATGATCAGTTTGTTTAAGTCAGATGGATAATTACTATCTCCAATTTACCTATAATAACCTATCTTTGGATGTGGGAGCAAACCAGAGTACAGAAAGGACCTTTGTTTCCCCCTTCCTAGGAAGGGAACCTACGACCTTCTTGCTGTGAGACAGAAGCATTAACTTCTGCATCACCGAACCTCCCTAATAAGTTTTGAGAAAACTTTTGAATCTTTGCATTTATATTTTGTCTCGCATTATGCCAGAATGCCCAGCCTTTACTTAAACACACATGGCTTTTTTATTGTATGAATAGCCTTTGTGAGGTAAAAACTTTGTTTTAATTATCCAACAGTTACACTATTTGCCACAAAACTGAAGTGATAAAGAACAATCTGGACCCTGTGTGGCAGGCCTTCAAAATCCCTGTCAGAGCTCTGTGCAATGGAAACTATGACCGGTGAGTTTATATAATAAATCATAGTATCAACATGCCAGTAATAAAGCTGGACGATTTCTAATGATGTCTTGCATATTAAAATGATAAGAGTCAATATTCTGAAAGATGGAATAATCCCAAATCCTGATTAACTTGTACCTTGTCCAGTCTGCAACTGAACTTAATTTTAGCAGTCTTGTGTTTAAAATATGTTTTGAATAGCCTGAATTCAAGTCACTGATGTATTATCATCCCACATTGGTTTTGAAAACTAATTATGATGTAAAATGTCAGGTTTTGTACATATAAGAAAAGAGCTCATGTGACTGTTAATTTGTTTTTCAGAGCACATTGATTTATTGATTTGACCTTTTTAACAGGGCTATAAAGATTGAGGTGTATGACTGGGACAGAAATGGAGGGTATGAAATTGTATCCTTTTATAAATAGAGTGAAGGGATGATGGAGAATTCAGGGAAATGATGCATATATTTCCATAGGCATGACTACATCGGAGAGTTCAAAACCAGTTATAGAGAACTGTGTAAAGGCCAGTCTCAATTCAGCATATGGGAGGTGAGTGACATAATAAGCGCAAGTCTTTGTTATACTTATAAAATTATACTCTAAAGGCACACTGTATTTGAAGCACTTCTAAATCTAAGGCCTCTCTTCAAACATTGTCTTTGTCAATGCACATGTTTTTTAATCTCTTTAATATTCTCCACCTCCACCAGCCTGAAATGGTAATACAATACAAAACAATGTGGCAACAATCAAAAAAACATTATTTATAAATACAATATGATATTTTACCAAGACAGCAGTACAATAATTTCAATATGTTCTCAATTATTGATCAAATAAATAAGGTTTTCAAAGGCAGCTACTCGAAACTCTGCTGTAAATGACAAATTCTTATTAAATATCCACACAATATGGTATTTTTTATAACAGCTGTTTCCTACAGTTTATTTTCAATTTTTCATTTAATCATGTATTTATACAAGATACTGCTATTACTACAAAACAAAACAAAATGGTTTTAGTTTAAAAATGTTGCATGGTGGCTTAGAGGCTTCTGAGTTTATTCAATGTGTTCACATGCAATCGAAACTATGACCTAGCAGTTGAAGAGGTCTATGTGTGAAAACACTCTCAGGGCTTTTTCACACCTATAGTTTGCTCTGGTCTGAATCAGTTAACAATTTATTTACTTGAAGCGGTAAATAAATGATGGCGTGATTAAAATGTGGTCTGAGATTTCATTAGTGTAAAAAACCCCAAAGAGAACTGGATGTTTTTTAAGTTTCATGATGTGAACACAAAAGATATAGAGGTCATTTGAAAGCTTAGTTTCCTTTTAAATTTATTCAAACTAAAATAGGTTTTGTTCATTTTAAAAGAGCTATATGTTAAAATATGCTCTAAAATATAATAACATATTGATCATACTGATCATTCCTTCTTATTTGTTCTTTGTTCCTCAGCCTTATTTTCTCATTTACTCTGGCTGACCAAGTTCTGACACCTGACAGGTGCTGTTGTTTATAATCATTGACTGGAGCATAAATCGTACCTGGTGCTGATGTGCTTTGAGTATTTAAACTACTGTAGTCTCTACTAGATAGCTCATATATAAAGGCATGTCACAAGGATAAAACAGGGGACTATCAGTGGCATGTCAACCATAGTGTGTCAGAGGATTAAATCTACATTGCCTCCTGCTTCCTTTACCAGCCATCTGCTTGTGAGGCATCTGTGGTGTAAATTTATATAGTGTTCATGCAGAATGGGTTTTATTAATGAGCTGTAGATAATCGGGAAAAACCTTGTGGCCTGACTGCCAGGTCTGCTTCTTCACTTCAGGTTTTAAACAAGAAGAAAAAAAAGAAGAAGAAGAAATACTTGAATTCAGGAACTGTGAGTGTAATTCTGAACTCTTTTTTTTAATGAAATGGTAAATGACAGAAAACATAGGACATTACACGAATGTTCTAACACATGTCATTATTGGTAAGACTTCTTATTCAAGGTCCTTTATTACATCCTCATAAGCGATGCACTGTGCCTTCATAAGCTGAAGTTTTAGATTATTTAATTATCATATAACTATTTATCTGATGTTTCATGTCCCTAAAAAATGACATCCTCAGTTGCAGCTTGAAATATATTTGAATAATGTTTATGGTGCATATGTGCATTGCTTATTGAAAATGTAATGGTGACTTGAAGGACTGTAAATAGGAAGGGTTACCAATGTTTCCATTTGACAGGTAACTCTGCTGTCCTGCCTCATCGATGTAGAAGTCACATTTTTGGACTTCATCAAAGGAGGGTGAGGACAAAACAACTTCACCATTTGCAAATCCAGTCTTTGTGTTGAAATCAATTTTCTAATTTTGTTTGTCTGCCATGATGTGTTACCCTAATCAATGTGCTGACCCAATGGCTGTCAATTACACTGAGGCAAGGAGAGCTATATTTACTCCCCCCTCCCCCCACTTCTTCATGCACTGTCTAAAGGCTGTGGTTTATTAGAGATGCTGTAACAACTGTGGCTAAAAATAGCCTGGTCTATTCTTAGTGGATGAACTTGTTCAAAAAGGGAACAAACCTTTACCTCACTGTATATAAAAATAACAGACATTAGAACATATGAAATACAAGTGAACTGTTTATTATATATGAAAAGTGCAGTAAAACACAGGATGGAATGCCATTAGTTATTTATGCATATATACCTACACTCACATGTACCTTCACTGCTATGTAATCCCATGCATTTACAAATGCTATAACTCATTCATTATGCTGTACACTCGCTTACACAATGAAGATTAATTAATGGTTAAAGTCAATTATTTGACCTGTCTGGTTTAATCTGCGTCATGATCAAAAAGCTAATAAAAAATAAAATGCCCTGTTAAGTACATATATTAAATCAGTTTTCACAGATCTAGTACACCCCGTTTCCAGCTAAAAGCAACGATTTAAAAAATAAGATCTTCCTTTAGTGAGATTATGAAATTGTAATTGCCTTAATGCTATTTTAACCCACATTACTCATGTATGTTAATTAACTGTTGTAAAGTACAAAGTATCTCATGCTTGCTGTCACTGTGTTCCATTGCAGAACTCAAATTAATTTCACGGTGGCAATTGATTTCACCGCATCAAATGGTGAGCTTGACTCCCGCAAGTGTGATCCAATATGCAAATGCTTCTTTGTGATAAGTCTATATTTAAACTATGTGGTTTTACACTGGCTTGATGTAAATAGAGAGATTTTTTTTTCCCTTAGCCTGACTTTTCTAGCATTTATATAATCCGTCTTGTAAAAAGGGTGCATACAAGTAGTTTACACTCAAAACACCAGAACTAAATGCATCTAATCTAGTAAACTATGCATTTGTGTGATCACAGTTTGAGTCTGGGATTGCATAGTATCTAAAGTGTTGAAAATAATGCTCATGTATATTATTGTGTTTGTAAACAGGAAACCCTTCCCAGCCTACCTCACTACACTATATGAATCCCTATCAGCTCAATGCTTATGCAATGGCTTTGAAAGCTGTAGGCGAGATCATTCAGGACTATGACAGCGATAAATTGTTTCCTGCTCTTGGATTTGGAGCAAAACTGCCCCCTCATGGCAGGGTTTCGCATGAATTTGCTCTTGTGAGTAATCATAACTACTAAAGACAAGAAATCTTTTTTAAACATTGTTCCTAGATAGTGCCTTCTGATATGGCAGTTGTAAAATATAGGAAATGTTGTTATGTGAATTTTATGTGTAAATTATGTGAATGTGAAACTTATTTGTGTAAAAAAAATATAAGACTTATTCCAAAGTTAACCATAATTTTAAATAATGGCTTTTACCTTTTGCTAAGACTAAACCCATATTTCTATCTACAAGTTGAGCAAAATATATTAACCTGCATTTATTTTATGCATTTCTAAATTTGCCCATGAATTGGTGAGAAGCAACAACAACATATTTTAGGAACATTATTCAAGTATTTGGTATTTCAGTTCTTTTTTTAAATAGCACTTATAAATAGAATAACAGCATTTTAAAGCAAATATCCTCTTTACATGTAAAAAAAAAAAGTCCAGTGATAATTTTCATTGTTCTTAAAATAAACCTGTCCTGAAAGGGACTGAAAGGAATTTAATATGTGAGACTCTGTTTATGTGTGAGCATAGGTCTTCAATATTATATTCTTAAATCAATCAATCAATTATAAAGTACCAACAACAAAACTACAGCTTTTCACAGTACAGTAATCAGTACAGCTAATGAGCCTGGTTTTTGTCTTGTGTTTAGAATGGAAACCCTGAAAATCCATATTGCAGAGGTATAGAAGGTGTTATAGATGCATATTACCAGAGTCTGAAGAGTGTCCGTCTCTATGGTCCCACATTTTTCTCACCTGTTATTAATCATGTAGCAAGGTGAGTCTCAATAAGAGCACACTGAGTAGGCTAGTACTATTATTATAGTTTATCTTTTTAGAAGTCTTTAAGTTCTTAACACTTATCAAGACATAATTTTATACATGCACATATTTACATCACAATGCATTGTACACAGGTATGCCTCATTAGTAAAGGATGGCTCAGAGTATTTCGTCCTACTCATCATTTCTGATGGAGTCATCTCTGACATGGCGCAGACAAAGGAATCCATCGTTAATGTAAGTACTTAAACTTGAAATGGCTCTTTCTTAAATATACTGCACATAGTAAGAATTAAAATGCAAGATAAACAAGGATTTTGAAATATATATATTTAAAATAAATATATTTTATAAAGTTTGATAAAAGCAGTATAAGAAAGAAAAAAACGATGAATGATGAAATTTATACAGATTAACACACTACACAATTGTGGCGAGCTGAATTTGAGAATGCACAGTATGGTATGGTAAATAATAACTTGCAACATCATAATTATATTTTAAATAATCAGCTAAGCTGTATTTCACTCAGCACCTAAAATTAAAAAATTCAAAACTTGATTAATCTTTGTTTTGTTTAAAGGCATCCTGTCTTCCAATGTCAATAATAATAGTAGGAGTTGGATCAGCTGAGTTTGATGGTAAGATAATTCTTCAAAACTTTTACTACCATAGCAATCTGGTAGTATTGATTTTGATGTTCATGACATTTATTAATTTGTTAATTTTTTGGAATCACCAAGCGACATTCATCACTAGAGTCTTTTGAGTCTTTACCACCAGGACACACCCCCTCGGGAACACGTTCAATAAAAGGTGCAAATAGGCAGCAGACCAAAACTAGAAACTGAAACTGCTAATAATCAAACCCAAAAACCTCTTGCTGTACCCCAAGTTCTACACACATTTTAACATTTCAGATCCAGAGCTGTATGTTACCCTTGTGTAGGATTCTGGGTTCAAGGATTCTTTCATTTCATTTAATCATTTCATTTAATCATTAGAAATGGTTGAATTGGATGGGGATGAAGTGAGGATCTCTTCAAGAGGAAGGTTTGCAGAAAGAGATATTGTCCAGGTAGTTTGTAAACTTTTATTTTTGCCAAGTGGTTTTATAAGCAAATTGTTGTTTTGTAATTGCTTATTTCAATTTCCCTTAGTTTGTTCCTTTTCGGGACTACATCGACACCCGAGGAAACCACATTCTCAGCATGGCACGTCTCGCCAAAGACGTTCTGGCTGAAATTCCAGACCAATTCCTATACTACATGAGAACCAGAGGCATAAAACCAAACATGACCTCTTCTACTTCTTCTTCATCCAAACCACTGGCAGTACTGTCCCACTCAGCAGAGTCACTGCAGACACAGATCTAAAGAAAACCCTTGCAACTTTGGCATACTGTTTTGCTAGTTTTTCTTAAGTGCTCCTCTGGGTCAAGCACCGAACACACAACACTGCCTCACAGTAGTTGGATATTGGGGAGCCACCAGGGACTCCTTGAAGCTTTTGCTCTAGTTGGCAGTTCTCGCTATTGCTCTTGCATAAAGTTTCATTACATGACTCTTCCTGAACAATTAGTGACTGTGTTTCCTGCTGGGACCACTGAGCCTGAGTCATAATTATCCCACATCTGCAATTTTTCTTTTAAACTACATGCTGATCTATAAAGAAAATGTTTACAGTATTTGTGATAATTTTATACCTCATGTGTTACAGTTATTAAAGCTCTTTTGGTGGTGATGCTCTGAACAGAAATGTGTTTGGGCAATTTATAAAGCCTTGTTGAGTTTCAATGTTTAGTTACTTTTTCACTCAGCCCACTGTGTTTTCACTCACTAGAGACAAGCCTTATACTTTTACACTAATCTGTAGCTTATATTAGTTATTTCATATAACAGTGAGTTGTTAATGACAGAAACATGCCAGTTTACTTACTTTGTACCTAATCATAACAACAGCCAAGATTTCTATAACTGTAGCAGCAACGGCATGTGATTGCATGAATTATTAAAGTGAACTGTGAATTATGTAAAAATAGGACAGAGATTTCTATGTCTGCTGTATGGAGACAATTTTAAGCATGAATCTGTACTGTAGAACTCTGAGAGTTGCTAATCTGCACAACCTTTTTAAACATATAAAATATTATCATAAAGTTGTTTAGGACAGTAATTCGACCATATGTTTACAGATCTGTTCTGGCATGTTGGTGAAAAATTTTGGGGGAAAAAAACATTATAAATGACAAAATATTTCCATTCTTGATTAATTTGAAACATAATTCTAGGGTTTTCATTTATTTAAAACTACTAATCAATGTACTTTTTAAAGTAAATTAAATAGATCTATCTATTTAAAAATCCTTAACTAAACACCTCTAATTTATTCATGGTTAACTACAGCCAGGTTAATGAAGCACTAAGAAATTTAGTGAATTTGAAGTCCTATAGTCGCAACCTGATTCTACACAAACAAGATCCCTCAACAGTTCAGTGCCTTAAACTTGGGTCAAGCCACATCTGTGAAATAGCAATTAAAACTTTTGTTCCATGACATTTTCCTACAATACATGTTTGACTGACGGATTCAATTAATTCTAATTCTCTCTCAACATAACTGTAAGATTATTTTTAAAAGTAAATGACGTACACATAGATGGTAAGAAGTCAATACTTTTATTCAGTATTGGCCTATTATGTGAGAGAAATTGGCTAATTGATGGCACAATGATAAAGAACACTTTGGTTTACAGTTTCTTGTGGGGAAAGTACACTTCTCTAATGATTAATGGAATAGCATAGCGGTGTAGCTTTGAATCAATTTTTACCAATCTCTGAGGTGGCACTGACTTTTAAAAGTAGCAGATTTTCCTCACAACCTGGAGAATAAGCCTAACCAATGCAACAGAAGTAATTATACCAAGAAAAATAACAAGCCTTCAGTGCTGAATTCCAAACTGCAGAGTTTATCTGTATCTGTATAAATCAAAAAGTGCATCATATTTTAAAAGGTGAGCTTATGCAATGTGTTTTTCTTATTTATTCCTTATTTATTATACAATATTATTACTAAACTCTTTTGTATTTTTCTCAACTTGGGTCAACGGTGACACCACTGTATGGCTGAAGATTCATGTATGCAGACCCCTCCTTTTTTTTTTTTTAACAGTTATTGTTTTGGACCCCCTAGTAAATAGCAATTTTTGTGCTGATACATACAAAAAGGTTTTAGACTATTTGTGCTTTCATTTATTTGGGCTGTTACCTAGACAAATTCATGTAAAAACCCATAGCTTTGGAATAGGGCATCCAAATACATTTAAATATAGATGACTAAACAGATCAAAGCAGCATTATAGATCTTAAACACTATAGATTTATTATGGTTGAGAGTTGGAGTAATTAAATATTTGCATAATAATTAAAGGCAATGGAATACATTTTCTCAGGTAGGAAAAAAATGTTTGAATGTTGACTACAAGGAACAAATGCTGTGGACGTTTTTATTTCAGGCGTGCATGTCCATAGTACAACAAAATGGCTGAAAAACATGCTAGTACTAACAAATATCCATGTATTTTAAAAACTGTCAGTGGAATGGTTTAATAATCTTATACTGTTTACATTTGTACCCATACCTGTTACTGTTATCTGCATCATAATTGCATGTGCAGTTATTTTTTTTGCAGACGTTTTTTAAATAATCTATTAATTTGCCTTAATGAATCACAGAACTGTTACCTTTATATCATGCCTTCACTGTTTTTAAGTATTATTTTTAATAATTTATAATTTTACTAATTACTGATAATTTATAATGTCTTTTTAGTGGTTGCTTCGAGATTTACTTTAGGTTTTGATCTTATTTTTGAAAAGTGTTTCTATTTCCTTTACATATTTTTGTATCAAAACTGTTGCATGATCCTGCTGAGTAAAGCTGGCATATGTATAAAACAGTCACCACATACCTAATATACAAATGTATATGAAATCATTACATAAAAATGTCTGGTTTTATAATATTCATAATCATAATGAAATTAGAGTACACTTAAAAATATAAAGTTTATTTGCATGTCTTTCTAGAATAAGATTTCGTACTAGAAAGTCCCAAAATACAGAATGAAATAAAATAAACTATGTGTAAATTGTGTTTTTTTTAAAAAATTTTTTTAACTGTTTTAGAATGGATTTCACATGCTTTTTATTATTTATTACTATACCACTATAGTTTTCATTACCTTGCAGAAGTAATTCCAACACAAATCTTTTTTTGAGAGCTTTTCATGTCCTCCCAGTGCCTGCATAGGTTTTCTTTAGGGACTCCAGCTTCCTCCCACTTTTTTGGTATTTTACATAAAGCAACATACAGGTGAGAGAACACGTAACACGTCAGCGAGTTAATATCTTTAATAGCTAGGGTGTAATAACTTTAATGAATAAATGTCCAATCTCTTTACTTTCATTAGACAAGTGCAATCGCAGTACTTTATTCATTTTAGCGTACAGACAGTTTATTTATGTGTGTAATCAACATCAGAGGTCCATCCCAACTGTAAAAGTTCCACTATTCTTCAGAAATCAGTGCTGTTTGATGTTGGGTGGCTTAATGGTTAGCATGTTCTCCTCTCAGCACTAGGGATTCCTGGTTTGAATCCCCATCTGGGTGGAGTTTCCATGTTCTCCCCGTGTCTGCGTGGGTTTCCTCCGGTTCTCCGGTTTCGTCCCACAGTCCAAAAACATGGATCAAGTATATTGAGTTCTCCAAATTGCCCCATAAAGAGTGCGTATGCACGTGTCTGTGTGAGTGTGTGGCCAGCGATAGATTGGCGCCCTGTCCTGGGTGTATCTGCCCAGCGCCCGAGACGTTCTCCCCTGGATGGGCATGGGGAACCCCCTGCGACCCTAATATAGGATAAAGCGGAAGATAATGAATAAATGAACCATAGACCTAAACTCTTTACTTAAAGTTTGTTTTAAATAATAAATGAAAGAGTTTCGACTGAACCATTTACAACACAATCCGTCATTTCAAACATTTAAAATAAATTTAAATCCAGTATGCAGGATAGTAATACGGTGAGTATCCATGACAACAAAATTAACTCAAAGTTCTATCCAATGTCACAGTGATCTTTAGAACACTTAGAGCCTCAAAGGGAGTTGCAAAGGCTTCATATCTATCGGGCTTTTGACAGGTGAACTCGGTATAGCGCTACCATATGGTTTGTTCAAGGATTAGACGTCAAATGTTAGCCATGTCGTGCTGCCGTGTAAGCAGTAAGGAAAGTTCAAGAACCAGCCGATCAAAGGCCAAGAAAGAGCAAGCCCGAGTGAAAATGATAGAGAAAGAGTTATACTTTGAGAGGCAGCTCAGGATAAAGTTTCAGGAAGAAAATGCAGCTGTGACCTCGATTCTGCTGGATAAAGAAACAGAGTTTTCAAAAATACAGTGTGAAAAGCTGGAATTGAAAAACATCATGCATTTCATATCCATTAAGGTGCAGCAATGTGAAGAAAATCTCAGGAAAATGGACATAATGACTAAAGACAAAGAAGGCCTGGGGAAAAAAATGGAGGATTTGGAAAAGCTTCTGAGTGAAAAGGACAATGAAAAGAATCAGCTAATAAAAGAAATGAAGGAACAGCATCAGCATATGGACAAGGAAAAAAAGAGGATTGAGGAACGAGAAACTCACTGTAGGGAGGTCGCCAACAAATGGGCAGAGAAGGTGAAGCAGAGGGGCTATTTGTTAAATAACTTGAGAGAAGAAAAAGAAGAGGTGGAGAGGAAGCTGAAAGAGTTGTTAAAAGAAACAGAAGAAATGCGTCAACAGGTGGACGAGGAAAGAAAGAGGACAGAAGAAAAAGAGAATGAGTGGGGAAGGGTCACCAGTGAGTGGGCAGAAAAAGTGCAGGAGAAGGAAAATTTGTTAATGAAATTGACAGAAGAAAAAGAAGAAGTCGAGAGGAGGCTGAAACAGCTGTTACAAAAAACAGAAGAAATTCATCAGCAGGCGGATGAGGAAAGAAAGAAAATGGAGGAAAAAGTGGCTCAGTGGAGAGAGGAGTGTGCAGAAAAGGTGGAGGAGAAGGACAGTTTGCTGATGAACTCTACAGAGGAGAAAAAAGAGGTGGAGAGGAGGTTGAAACAGCTGGTGGAAAAAACTGAAGAAATGCGTCAGCAGGTGGACGAGGAAAGAAAGATGATGAAGGAAAGAGAGGCTGAGTGGACAAATGTCACCAACAGGTGGGCGGAAAAGGTGGAGGAGAAAGACAGTTTGTTAATAAACTTGAAAGAGGAGAAAGAAGAAGTAGAGAGGAGACTGGAACAGCTGTTAAAAGAAACAGAACAAATGCGTCAACAGGCGGACGAGGAAATAAAGAAGATGGAGGAAAAAGAGCCTCAGTCGACAGAGGTCACCAACAGGTGTGCAGAGAAGGTGATGGAGAAGGACAGTTTGTTGATGAACTCTGGAGAGGAAAAAGAGGATGTGGAAGGGAGGATGGTAAAAGTAACGAGTCAGCAGGAAGATGAGTTAAGAAAGAGGATGGAGGAAAAAGAGGCTCAGTGGAGAGAGGTCACCAGTGAGTGGGCAGAGAAGGTTAAAGAGAAGGACATTTTGTTGATGAACTTAACAAAGGAGAAAGAGGAGGTGGAGAGGAGGCTGGAACAGGTGGTAAAAGAAACAGAGGACTTTCGTCAGCAGGCAGACGATGAAAGAAAGAAGATGGAGGAAAAAGAGGCTCAGTGGAAAGAGGTCACCAACATCTGGGCAGATAAGGTGGAGGAGAAGGATGGATTGTTTATGAACATTGTAAATGAGGAGAAAAAGGAGGAGGAAGGGAGGCTAGTAAAAGTAATGAGTCAGCAGGTGGATGAGGAAAGAAAGAAGATGGAGGAAAAAGAGGCTCACCGGAGGGAGGTCAACAACGAGTGGGCAGAGAAGGTGAAGGAGAAGGACATTTTGTTAATGAACTCGACAGAGGAAAAAGAGGAGGTGGAGAGAAGGCTGAAACAGCTGGTAAAAGAAACAGAAGAAATGCGTCAGCAGGCGGATGAGGAAAGAAAGAAGATGGAGGAAAGAGAAACTCAGTGGAGAGAGGTCACCAACAGGTGGGCGGAGAAGGTGGAGGAAAAGGCCAGTTTGTTAATTAACTCAACAAAGGAGAAAGAGGAGATGGAGAGGACGCTAAAACAGCTGGTAAATGAAATAGAAGAAATGCGTCAGCAGGCGGAGGAGGAAAGGAAAAGGATGGAAGAAAGAGAGGCTCAGTGGGCAGAGGTCACCAACAGGTGGGCAGAGAAGGTGGGGGAGAAGGACAGTTTTTTTATGAACTCAGGAGACGAGAAAGACGAAGTGGAGAGGAGGCTGAAACAGCTGGTAAAAGAAACAGAAGAATTTCATCAGCAGACAGAAGATGATAGAAAGAAGATGGAGGAAAAAGAGGCTCGCTGGAGAGAGGTCACCAATGAGTGGGCAGAGAAGTTGAAGGAGGAAAGTTTGTTGATGAACTCAACAGAGGGGAAAGAGGAGATGGAAAGGAGGCTGAAACTGCTGGTAAAAGAAACAGTAGAAATTCGCCAGCAGGCAGACGAGGAAAGAAAGAACATGGAGGAAAGAGAGGCTCAATGGAGAGAGGTCACCAACAGGTGGGCAGAGAAAGTGGAGCAAAAAGACAATTTGCTAATGAATCTGACAGAGGAGAAAGAGGAGGTGGAGAGGAGGCTGAAACAGCTGGTGAAAGAAACTGAAGAATTCCATCAGCAGGCGGAGGAGGACAGAAAGAAGATGGAAGATAGAGAGGCTCAGTGGAGAGAGGTCAGCAACAGGTGGGCAGAGAAGTTGGAGGAGAAGGACATTTCGTTGATGAACACTACAGAGGAAAAAGAGGAGACAAAAGAAATAGAAGAAATGCACCAGCAGGCAGATGAGGAAAGAAAGAAGATGGAGGAAAAAGAGGCTCCATGGAAAGAGGTCAACTACAGGGAAGAGAAGGTTGAGGAGAGTTTGCAGAGGAACTCAGGAGAGGCGAAAGAGGAGGTGGAGAGGAGGCTGAAACATTCAGTAAAAGAAATAGAAGAAATGCGCCAGCAGGCGGACCAGGAAAGAAAGAAGATGGAGGAAAGAGAGGCTCAGTGGAGAGAGGTCAACAACACATGTGCAGAGCAGGTGGAGAAGAAGGACAGTTTGTTTATGAACTCTGGAGAGCAGCTGGTAACAGTAATAAATCAGCAGGCGGATGAGGAAAGAAAGAGGATGGAGGAAACAGAGGCTCACTGGACAGAGGTCGCCAACGAGTGGGCAGAGAAGGTGAAAGAGAAGGACAATTTGTTAGTGAACTTAACAAAGATGAAAGAGGAGGTGGAGAGGAGGCTAAAACAGCTGGTAAAAGAAACAGAAAAATTTCATCAACAGGCGGAGGAGGACAGAAAGAAGATGGTGGAAAGAGAGGTTCAGTGGATAGAGATCACCAACCAGTGGGCAGAGAACCTTAATGAAAAGGACAGTTTATTAATTAACTCGACAGAAGAGAAAGAGGAGGTGGAGAGAAGGTTTAAACAGCTGGTAAAAAAAACTGAAGAAATTCGTCAGCAGGCAGATGAGGAAAGAAAGAAGATGGAGGAAAGAGAGGGCCAGTGGAAAGAGGTCACCAACACGTGGGCAGAGAAGGTGGAGGAGAAGGATGGATTGTTTATGAACTCAGGAGAGGAGAAAGAGGAGGTGGAAAGGAGGCTCATAAAAGTAATGAATCAGCATGCGGATGAGGAAAGAAAGAGGATGGAGGAAACTGAGGCTCACTGGACAGAGGTCACCAACGAGTGGGCGCAGAAGGTGAAGGAGAAGGACATTTTGTTGATGAACTTAACAGAGGCAAAAGAAGAGGCGGAGAAGAGGCTGGAACAGCTGGTAAAAGAAACAGAAGAAATGCATCAGCAAGTGAATGAGGAAAGAAAGAAGATGGAGGAAAAAGAGGCTCACTGGACAGAGATCACCAACAGGTGTGCAGAAAAGGTGGAGGAGAAGCACAGTTTGTTGATGAACTTTAAAGAGGAGAAAGAGGAGGTAGAGAGGAGGCTAATACAGCTGATAAAAGAAACAGAAGAATTTCATCAACAGGCGGAGGAGGAAAAAAAGAAGCTGGAGGAAAAAGAAGCTCACTGGAGAGAGGTCACTAATGAGTGGGCAGAGAAAGTGAAGGAGAAGGACAGTTTGTTGACGAACTTGACAGAGGAGAAAGAGGAGGTGGAGAGGAGGCTGAAACAGCTGTTAAAAGAAACAGAAGAGATTCATCAGCAGGTGGACGGGGGAAAAAAGCAGATGAAGGAAAAAGAGCCTCAGTCGACAGAGGTCACCAACAGGTGTGCAGAGAAGGTGATGGAGAAGGACAGTTTGTTGATGAACTCTGGAGAGGAAAAAGAGGATGTGGAAGGGAGGATGGTAAAAGTAACGAGTCAGCAGGAGGATGAGTTAAGAAAGAGGATGGAGGAAAAAGAGGATCAGTGGAGAGAGGTCACCAGTAAGTGGGCAGAGAAGGTGAAAGAGAAGGACATTTTGTTGATGAACTTAACAGGTGAGAAAGAGGAGGTGGAGAGGAGGCTGGAACAGCTGGTAAAAGAAACAGAAGAAATGCGCCGGCAAGTGGATGAGGAAAGAAAGAAGATGGAGGAAAAAGAGGCTCACTGGACAGAGGTCACCAACAGGTGTGCAGAGAAGGTTGAGGAGAAGCACAGTTTGTTAATAAACTCTAAAGAGGAACAAGAGGAGGTGGAGAGGAAGCTGGAACAGCTGGTAAAAGAAACAGAAGAATTTCATCAACAGGTGGAAGAGGAAAGAAAGAAGATGGAGGAAAGAGAGGCTCAGTGGAGAGAGGTCATCAACGAGTGGACAGAGAAAGTGAAGGAGAAGGACAATTTATTAATGAACTTGACAGAAGAGAAAGAGGAGGTGGAGAGGAGGCTGAAACAGCTGGTAAAAGAAACAGAAGAAATTCATCAACAGACAAAGAAGGAAACAAAGAGGATGGAGGAAAAAGAAGCTCATTGGAGTAATGTCATCAACGAGTGGACAGAGAAGGTGAAGGAGAAGGACATTTTGTTGATGAACTTAAAAAAGGAGAAAGAGGAGGTGCAGAGGAGGCTGAAACAGCTGTTAAAAGAAATAGAAGAAATTCGTCAGCAGGCCGACCAGGAAAGAAAGAAGATGGAGGAAAGAGAGGCTAACTGGAGAGAGGTCACCAACACCTGGGCAGAGAGTGTGGTGGAGAAGGATGGTTTGTTTATGAATTCTGAAGAGCTTAAAGAGGAGATGGAGAGGAGGCTAAAACAGTTGATAAAAGTAATGAGTCAGCAGGAGGATGAGTTAAGGAAGAGAATGGAGGAAAAAGAGGCTCAGTCGAGAGATGTCACCAGTGAGTGGGCAGAGAAGGTGAAAGAGAATGAAATTTTGTTGATGAACTTAACAGGTGAGAAAGAGGAGGTGGAGAAGAGGCTGAAACAGTTGGTAAAAGAAAAAGAAGAAATGCGTCAGCAAGTGGATGAGGAAAGAAAGAGGATGGAGGACAAAGAGGCTCACTGGACAGAGGTCATGAACAGGTGTGCAGAGAAGGTGGAGGAGAAGCACAGTTTGTTGATGAACTTGACAAAAGAGAAAGAGGAGGTGGAGATGAGGCTGAAACAGCTGTTAAAAGAAGCAGAAGAAATGCATCAGCAGGTGGAGATGGGAAGAATTGCGATGGAGGACAACAGAAAGAAGGTGGAGGAGAAGGGCGGTGTGTTAATCCCAAGAAAGGACAAAGAAGAGGTTGAGAGAAAGCTCAAACACCTGGTACAAGAAATAGAAGACATGCATCAACAGGCTGATGAGGAAAGAAAGAGTCTGGAGGAAAAAACTGCTCACTGGAGAGAGCTCACCAAGGGGTGGGCAGAGAACTTGCAGAAGAAGGACATTTTGTTAATGAATTCAAGAGAACAAAAAGAGGAGGTAAAAAGGAAGCTGAAACAGGTGGTACAAGAAATAGAAGAAATGCATCATCAGGCAGATGAAGGAAGAAAGAGAATGGAGGAAAGAATTGCTCACTGGAAAGAGGTCACCAAAGGGTGGGCAGAAAAGGTGGACAAGAAGGACAGTTTGTTGATGAACTTTACGAAGGAGAAAGAAGAGGTGGAGAAGACGCAGGAACAAATGTTAAATGAAACAGAAGAAATGGTCCAGCAAGCAGACAAGGAAAGAAAGGAGATAGAGGAAAAAGAGGCTCAGTGGAGGGAAGACGATGATATTCCCCCTAAGCCCTCTTCATCAGAAATGATTCAAACAGGAACTAATGAGCAGGTATTTAACATTCTCTATGTTCCATTACAACTTAGTTTTATTAACAAGTACTAAACAAAATTTAGAATATAATGCAGAAACATTAGAACTTTGTAAATCAGTACATCACCATACGTTATGATGTTGTAACTTAATGTATCACATCATACATCTGCATACTCAGTTTCACATCAGTCATTAATGAGATGTTGTTTCATGTGCTGCAGTTTACATTACCATCTGATAGAACTGCACCTGAGTATGATGTCGCCGAGCTTCTTCAACACTACGAACTTCTTGAAACCATCCAAGAAGGTAAATTCTACTCTTTTAGGAGTACAGAAGTGTAAGAGAGAAAGCGAGATAGAAATTTGTCAAAGGGAAAAACAGCACTCAGGTGTGATCCGTCTTTAAAATATCTTTCTTTGATTTAATCTTTCTACAGGTAGTACTGGGAATGTGATGCTCGGCAAACACATCATAGCTGGAGAAAATGTGGCTATCCGGATCATAGATAAGAAAAAGATGGGGGTGAGGGTTTTTTTTGTTTCATAAAAACAAGTGTTTTAACTAAGTTAAGTGTTTTATTTTGTTTTATTAATAACATTTGAACAGTCACCATGTTCACGTGGTACTATATGAAGACTAAGAATTAAATAGTGTAGTTTATTATTGTGTTTCATCACCAGTTCACTTTATTATCTTAATGACTTTGGTCCAAATAATGAGCAAGTGATTATTTTAGGTTTGTGTTTTTTTCTTGGTTTATCAATGAAAAAAAATCTCTGTTTTGTCACATTACAGGCAGATCTGTATTTAATAGAAAGAGAGATCAGAACCTTGAAGTTGCTCCATCATCAGCATGTGTGTCGCTTGTACCATGTAATTGAGACCAACAGCAAGATCTGCATGGTGCTGGAGGTGTGTGTGTGGGTGTGTGTGTGTATGTGAATGTGTGATAAACTCTTTAGTTATTTACCTCATTTTCTGTTGTTCTTTCAGTATTGTTCTGGACGAGACCTTTTGCAGTACACAGAGAAGAATAATCTTTCGGAGGATGAAATCCGTGTCATCTTCCGTCAGATTGTCTCAGCGGTGGCATATGTCCACGATCAGGGAATGGCTCATCGTAACCTCAGACTGGTGCATCATCTTATTATATATGAAATTCAACTTTAATCTTTTACTGTATTTGTGTTATTATTAATTTCTTTTTTTATTTAAGTCGAACATACTCTTGGATGAAAACAACATCATCAAGCTGACTGGCTTTGAAAGGTGTATTAAACCAAAGGTGTGTATTTTTCTTTTGACTGTAGTGTGTAATCACAGTAAAATTGTGGTAATGGTGTCAGGTAGCAATGTGTATCTGTCTTTTTAAAATCAAACAATAATGAAATATTTGCTTTATTACTGTTTACAAACCCAAAGAGTTAAATAAGTAACAATACAAACACTTCCACATTACTGCTTCACTACAGTACAGTTCTCTGTAATCACATTTATTCAGCTGCTTTACGGTTCTATCACCACTGTTCTGTGTTTCAGGGTGGTCTGAGTTCTCCTCTTTCGACCTGGTGTGGAAGTTATCTTTACATGGCACCAGAAATCCTCCAGAACAAACCCTATAAAGGTGCAGAGGTAAGTAAATGACTGAGTTATTTTATCTGTAACATTGTGATTTATCTGATTAAGTTCATTATACTGTCTGTCATAAAAACTTCATTTTTTTTCTCTATAATGTGTGCTGCAGGTGGATGTTTGGAGTTTGGGGGTGGGGCTCTACACCCTATTATGTGGTTACTACCCGTTCGGGGAAGATACAAACGTTACAGTGCTTTTAAATCAAATCAGCGTAAGTAAGAACTAAGCTATGATTTAGATACTAAATGTACAACTCAGTAACAGTGTATAATTACCCATAATACACTGCTGCATTTATGTGATGTAATAGTGATTTAAAGGTAATGTGTCATGTGTGATTGTCTGGTCAATCACAGTAATCTCTGTGGTTGTATATTCATGGTTCGAGTTTAATCTACCTACCATTTATTCATGTTTATTATTCTTAATATTATTATTCATCTTTCTACAGAATGGACATTCTGAGGTTCCTGACAGGATCTCGCCTGGAGCTGTACAGCTGCTTGGCCAAATGCTGCAGGTTTGTGTGTGTGTTTGTTTGTAACAGAAAGAGTATATTTTAAATGTGGATTTGTTCAAATTCATGTTCAATATGTTCATTTATATTTATAAATTGAACTTTTGGTTATTGTTCTGTAGGTGGAAACAAAGAAACGGTTGAAAGTGAAACAGCTGCTGGAGCACCCCTGGTTAAGGGATGGATACAACAACCCTGTGAAGTGGAGGGACACATGTTTGGTATAACACTCCACACACACTTTTAAAACAACAACCAGCCATAGGTTTAGTTCTACCAAATCTATATTTGTGTTACACAAAGAGCCTTAAAATGCAGAAAATCCATTTCTGTTTCAAACTATGTGTGCTCCGTTTAGGTCCAGAAGTATTATGTAGTTGAAGACTGTGTGGCAGAAATGGCCATTATGTTAGACCAGCCCAAAATCATCATCAAGGAGAAGGTGTTAGAGGTACATCTCATTCTTCTATTTAAAACAGTACAGTAGTTTTATTTACCTGAAAAACATTTAGTTAGACAGAAATTCTATTAACATTATTAATATCTAGAGTAAAAGGGACTTAAACAGCTGATGTAGATTAAAAAAGAAAAAGCAGAAAAAGTTTAATGAAGTCAGTTTCACATCTGCTGTATTGCTTGTAGTTTACCAAGTTTAAAAAACATTGGTGTGATGTGTGTCTGTGTGTGTGTGTGTGTACAGTGGAAGTATGACAACATTACAGCTATTTATTTTCTTCTGTTGGCTAAGAAGCAGCCCGGTGAGTCCTTTTATCACCTTAATTTCATTTCTCACATTTAGTTTCAATGTCGAGTTCCTAATTCTCTTTTGCCCAAACCCACAGTGCCATACCAAAGGGAGGACCGACAGATTGTGAGCAAAGCTAATAAGAAAGGCACAACAGTACCCAGACACAGAAAAATGTAAAGCTTGTGTATTTAATTACAAGGAAGTGATGAATAAATAAATACTAATTAATATTTTTTTAGGTTAACAAGGTTTTAGAAGTAACCTCACTGCATTCTGTAGTAAATAAACAATGTACAATAAAGATGGTTATGAAATTATTAATAAACAACTTTCAATAGTGATGGAATCAGAGTGGGTAAAAATTTTAGCTAGGTTATCAAGGCTACAAAGTTTATGAAAGCTAAGAGTGCTTACCATGACAACACTAACAAGAACCTTCAACTCTGAAAAAAGGACAGAGGATTTATATAAAACGAATGAACAAATGAAACAGTGAAGCGATAATAAATAAACACAAACAGAAGGAAACAACAGGAAGAAAAATGAGAAAACCTAGAGGATGTCCAAAGTTTAATGCCAGAGAGATGGATCTCTCCAACAGTAAGGTTAATCCTGATAGATAAGATTTAATTTGAATGATCGGTCCCGGATTATTTATACATGTTATGATTAAAAGTATGAGTTTGTACATTTGTAAGCATACATTTATAATTAATAATGCAGGAGTGAGTTCAATATGAGAGTTTATTTAGAAATTTGCATTTAATATTATTTTAGATGAGGGTTAAATTATAAATTTTGTTTTTAAATAATGAAGTTTGTTAAATAATAAATAAATTTTATTTAATAATAAACACATTTTGTTAAATAATAAACAAGACAAGCAGAGTTAAATCATAATCACTTTATTGCATATTTTAAAAATAGAAAAAAATAAAACTATAAAGTTTATATATAATTAAATGTGAATATATACAGTTCGTAAATATTAAAATGTTTGGGGATATAACTGAACATATAGTTTTTGAATTCCCACCTGGAATCGGATTCCCCCTCACAAAAAGAGACACTGTTCTGGACGAACAAGGTATTAGTTAGTAGTGGGTATAGACTTAAGATACAATTTTTTCTTATTTTATTTTGCCTTCCCAATACAGATGTTCATAATTTTAAGGTACATATATAAATATATGTAATTTTATATTATAATTCCTATTTAAATAAAAAATAAAAAATAAAAACATTTTAATGTAATTCCGCCTACTACCACACGATGACAGCACCATTCTAATAATCTGTCTGCCTTCACTGCCTCTGGCATGATTCTGGACATGTCAGATATTCAGAGGCTGCGAGGGGGCAGTGGAGTGGCTTTTAAATATTTCTTATTAGCCTGCGCTGCAAAACAGAACAGACGCATCTGACATAACCATTGGTATTTTAAATCATTGACTGCAACATGAACGTGACTGAGGAGCTGCTTGACCTTAATCTTAAATTGACATACCTTAAATGTAAACTGTGTATACAGGTTTTTCAATGTTATCTGACTCTAAATATGAAAGAACTGTGAAAGTGGTTCATGCCCGAGTTATAATTGGTTACATTACAATTTCAAAATTTGTCTCAATGAAAATGATTTTATAACAGTGCGTAACTTTGATCAGGGTGTTCGGCTATCAATCTGAAGGTTGTGGGTTCAAATCTCAGTTCCACTGAAGTGTGTGGGTCCTTGAGCAAGACTCTTAACCCTCAATGCTCCAGGGATGCTTTGTCAACCCTGTGCTTCCTTAATAAGTCGCTTTGGATAAAAGCATCTGCTAAATGACCAGTTGTAATGTAATGTTATGTGAAATAGTATCAGAAGGAACTATTGCCCCCGGGCATCTTTACTTCATCCAATTTGGCCCTTTGCAAGATTCTGGACAGCCCTGCAATAGAGGGTTCGGTTTGTTTACCCCAGTCCAGTTTATTATCAATGCACACCCCCATATATTTGTAGTCCTCTACAACGTGGACTATAATGAATTAACGAATGAATGAATGAATGAGGCGGCACGGTGGCTTAGTGGTTAGCAATTCAGCTTCTCAGCACTAGGGATTCCCGGTTCGAATCCCCATCTGGGTGGAGTTTCCATGTTCTCCCCGTGTCCGTGTGGGTTTCCTCCGGGTTCTCCGGTTTCCTCCCACAGTCCAAAAACATGGATCAAGTCAAATGAGTTCTCCAAATTGCCCCATATAGAGTGTGTCTGTGTGAGTAAGTGTGTGCCCAGCGATGGATTGGCGCCCTGTCCTGGGTGTATCTGCCCAGCGCCTGAGACGTTCTCCCCTGGATGGACATGGGGACCCCTCTCCCCTGGATGGACATGGGGACCCCCCCCACCCGCCACCCTAACATAGGATAAAGCGGGAGATACTGGACGGATGGATGGAATGAATCAGGGCGTTTTGTCGTTTGCACGCTCGCCGCTGTACTGTAGATGGCGTTGCGTGGTGGCGCCTGTAAGAGTTGTAAAACCGAAGAAGCACGTGTTTAGGAACTGAGCGAATCTGTGACGCAGCTTCCGTCCGTTCGCCTGAAAGCGAAGGCGGCCATGTTGTTGTAGTGAGAGTGCGCGGGGTAACAGTGACTGTGCGCTTAAAGCAAAGCGGCATTTGGCGGGTGGACTGCAGGCGGCTCGTTTGTTTGCAGCGGGACTGAGCTCTGCAGCAGCAGCAGGATGAGCGGCGGAACTCCGTACATCGGTAGTAAGATCAGCCTGATCTCTAAAGCAGAGATCCGCTATGAGGGAATTCTCTACACCATCGATACAGAAAACTCCACTGTAGCTCTGGCTAAAGGTAACGTCCTCACTCAAACAACAAGAATTCTAAAGAATGTCGAGCGTGATGTTTACGTTCTTTGTTTCGCAATAAAACTTTGATCTGTCGTATGTTAATGTTTCTTCTTAATTATAATCTTATCAAGTTTCAGCGATTTCCTAGTAATTAGTATTAATTTTGCTTCTTCAGTAAAATTAATGCAATACTTTAAATAGCTTATTCTAATAAACGATACCTAAATAATATATTACTTTTAATATATGTAATACTTCACAAGTGTTGGATTGAAAAGACTTTTTAATTTTATGTCATTATAATACATTATATTTTGTGGTAATTAAGTCAATTTAGCAGAATGCGTGTTTCTCACCCACCTATAATCTGTTAATGATTCATTTAAATAATAATAATACTGTTTTATATTACAGGCTTAGTCAGTTTTATTTTACTTGTAGCATGGGTTTTGTTCTAAAATATTATGTTTTTAATTATTGATCTTGTTCTACTAATCATATTAATCAGCTTCTTTAAAATTAAATAATGCTGATGGTTGTATAGAACGTAGCAAGTTTAATTAATTTATTTCAATCACATGTTATAATGTAATAAGATAATGTAGTAATTTATTATTTTTTTAATCCCACAGTTTATGTCTCAGTATTTAAATACATGTTGGGCCCAAATTCATATTAACACCTGGCCATAAGGACCTGTGCTGTGTCCCAAAACAACAACAAAGTGGACCAGATATATTAAAGTTCTTTATCTTCTAATGATTCTTCTTTACTATGTTACTAAACAAAAAAAAGCAACTTGTGTTACACACGTGTACCCCTGCGAGTCAACAAAACCTAAAGAATTACAACATCTGTTTGAAGTTTATGACTGGAGCTGTAGTAAAATCCTTCCCTCATTAATGTGTGCTTAGTAATAATTTCTCACCTTTTTGTTTAGTGAGTTTTGCAGATGGTTTTACTCAAAGTGACTTTGGGTGAGAAAACACCAGTCAACTTGGAAGCAACCAGTCCAACTGTAGGGTCATCAGTCCTGGCCATTTGCTGATCTGGTTCTATGCAAACAAATGTGTAAAAACAGTTTAGGAGAGGCCCTTTGCTTTTCTATTTCAATTGTTTTTCCATTGTAGTTTCCATTAAAGCTTGATTGTTAAGTAGTAAAGTTTGGAAAATTAGACTGGTCCACAAAGGGCCCCGTCATCTGAGATCAGTTCCTGACCTTACAAATACAGGAGTGATACTGGATAAAGATCAACCAGACATACTTTAAAATCTTTTATAAAGCCTTAAGGCTGTTACACCTGCAAAGTGGTGGATGAGGATGTCATTTTCAGGTGTGATGTGAAGCTGTTCCAAAACTTTTGCCCAGTGTATCAGCATAAAATCTTACCCTTAAGTTGTTGACTGACTTCTTTCAGTGCGCTCATTTGGAACTGAGGATCGACCCACTGACAGGCCCATTCTACCAAGAGATGAGACGTATGAGTACATCATTTTTAGAGGTAGCGACATTAAAGACCTGACAGTATGTGAACCTCCCAAACCAACTTTGCCTCAGGACCCAGCCATCGTTCAGGTAAATGTCATTAAGTTGGTACATAACTTGTTTATGAAACGTGAAATGCAGTAGAATGTCTGGACCTTATGATGGGCACTTTGTAAATTTACAGTGTTATAAGAGTAAGTGATGTTAGTTGGTAGAAGTTCCTGTACTAACAATCTGCTCCTGAGTCTTGTGTCTTTATTATATTTTTGATAATGTATGTGTTTTTGATTTTCATTTTAAGTCTTCTCTGGGATCATCTTCTCTGCCGACATCTTTTTCGTCTGGAAACTCGTACGGACTTTTTAAACAGGCTCCCTTGTCATCATACAGCCAATTTAATCCTAATCCACTGGTCTCACCATTTGGGGCAGTGGGAGGTAAGTGTTTGAAATGGTGTGGCTTGAAACATTCAGACATTTTCTAGTCCAATTTTTTAAAGTGACCACATCGCTATTTAACAGGATTTCTCTAAAAATCAAAAACTGCTGTCTAGTGGCCATAACACAATTTTTAAGTTTTGTCATTCCAGGCTTTAACTGACCTGGTTAAGACGGTGAATGATTTAACTTGAAGAAATTATTTTAATGTTGATATTCACCCAGTATTTAGCCTTTGTATTAATTGGTTTTATTTAAGAGCTTAGACAAAATAATTGTATTTGAGTGTAGCTGTAAATAGATAAGGGACAGCAGTGCTGCATTAAATTTTTAGACACTTAGGTTTTTCTAAAGCCCTTTTCCTGATCTTTAGGGCGCAGCAGTCCTGGAATTGACCTTCTGCAGAGTCCACCCTTGGAACCCGTAGCACCGCTGACCTCATCGGTCAGCAACAATGCAGCTGCACCGGTGACCCGCAGGAGCCCCGTTACCGCAAGACTTGGCACGAGCACCACTCAGAAGATCATAGATGCACCAGAACATAGGAGGGGTAGGGCCTAATTTAAGATAATGTAATTAAGGTGTAAGGTGCTCTGAAGATGTTTAAGACTGATTCTAAGGATAATGTGATTAATTAGATGTAAATTATACAGGTACTTTGTTTTGGTGCTTAAAAACAAACATTGCTGCTTTTATTATCTTAATGTAAAAAAGATGTAAATCTTTGCTTAATATATAAAGGATTAAACTCCTGTTTACTTCTCAGGCACCGATCCGGCAAAAGCAGCTACCCGGCCTGATTCTGATCAGTCAAAAGGAGAGGGCAAGGAGGGTCCAAAAAGACAACCAGGTAACTACTTCAGCTGTGTTTCTGCTGTTCACTCTGCTCTCCGTCCCCTCATTTACATATTTTGCTTTATAACATTCTAAACCCAATAACAAAGTAAATTAAACATTTACTTTTGAAGTTATTCAAAACGAGCAGCTGCTGGATTCTAATACCTGGCGGGATTCATTTCGGAAAACTCAGTCCCACTAATTTTGGGTCTTGTTTTTGAATTTCTTCCAACATTGCACTTAGGGGTCTTATTTTATCATTTATTTATTTGAGTATAAAAGAAACTTTGCTATTGCCCCTTATTTTAGTGTGAGAGGAGAATTTATGTTTCTGTGATCTGCAGTTGCTGGACCACCAGCCCCCCGCCGGGGTCGTGGTAGTGGACATCGTGGAAGAGGTCGTTACCCTGTGAGAAGAGATGGGCCCATAAAGTTTGAGAAAGAATTTGATTTTGAGAGTGCAAATGCCCAATTTAACAAAGAAGAGATTGACAAGGAGTTTCAGAACAAACTTAAGCTTAAAGGTAAATGCACAATGCAGATTGTATGCATTATATAATTTGTAGGAAATTAAAATTTCCCCTGTGACATTGTGGGACACGATGAGGACCAGAGACAGGGTTTATCAAGCACAGAAATGGGCTTTATTATATGCTTCTAAAATTACATCTGAATAATACCTTTTTTTTGTTTTATAATCTGTTTGTGTTTAGATGAGAAGTCGTTGAATGGGGAAGAAAAGGCTGATTCAGGAGTAGAAACGCAGAACAGTGAGGGGAATGTGGAAGAAGAGGACCCATCAGGATCCAAATGCTACTACGACAAGTCCAAGTCCTTTTTTGATAACATTTCCTGTGATGATACTCGGTTTGTACTGTACCTGTCATTTTATGTATTTATTTGAATATTTAACTTATAATGGAGGCTGTAAGCAGATGCGCTCTTGTAGATAATGACACCAACTAAATGTGTATATATAATAATATCTTAATAGCAGTATTGAGTTGCAGTGAAATGTGATTTGTATGCTACTTATCAGTTCAAAGAAAATTAAAATAACCTAAACCACTGCCATAACTAACTGTACACTAACTCCAAATTGACATTGCAACTTTAACTTTAAAGGCTGGCATTATAACTGATTGTGTAGTCTGTGAAGTAACTGCTTGTCCTGTAGTAATTTGTAGTAACTTCTGCCATCTGAACACCAAAAGGGTATCCTTTTTCCAACATTCTAATAACTATAAAATATTCTGCTAATTAATTTAAAATCATCTGCTAACATGAATGCACCATTATGAATTTTAATTCTGAGCCTAAATCCGAATGGCATCTCTGATTCAGTATATCAACGTAAGGTAGAGCAATTCAACCTCACGTGATTCATAACTTTGATGAACTAAATAATGTTTTACAGAGAGCGACGACAGACGTGGGCAGAGGAGAGGCGGATGAACGCAGAAACATTTGGGGTCCCGTTTCGTCACAACAGGAATCGTGGTGGCTACCGTGGCCGTGGAAACCAAGGCTTTCGAGGAGGCCGTGGTCGCGGGGGCAGTCGAGGGGCATTCGGAATGCCTTCTGGAGGCGGCGGAGGTTACAGAGGGGGATACAGAGGAAGTCAGGGAGGAAGAGAATTTTCCAGTTTTGAATACAGGGTAGATCTATCTATCTATCTATCACTCATAAGTTCATCAGTCTTTCTTTTCCCACTCTCCCATCTCTCCCACTCCCATCCATGTAATATCATCTAACCCAGCAGCTACGGTTCACTGTAAGCTAGAGAGTATGTTCAAAGAAGCCATGGTCCAGACATGGCATTGCACAGACTGTATTTGTATAATTTTTGTGTGGGGCATGGTTCCACACAGGTAATTATTCTCACCTCACAGCAAGAAGGTCTTTGATTTGATCCATGGAAATGTTGCACCCAGATTACTCTTTATATTTTAAAATGTGCTGGGGTGTGAAGCTTGACTTAGTCTTCATATTCAGGGACTTTTATAGAAAACAGTGATGTATATTTTATTTATTTTATGATGTCTGTGTATCCTATCAAACCTGACCTTTGCTTTTCTTTTTTTTTTTTTTTTTTTTTTTTTAGCAAAAGGACAACAAAGTGGCTGCATAGAGATTGTAATGTTTGGAGTCACAGTTTGGAGTCATACTCTTCTTTTCATCGATACTCACCTGGGAAAGGAAGTAAAACATTCTAGCTGTATGTTTGTCACCAGCACTGGTCTAGACCACTGAAATGGAGGGTTGTTTATGGGGGATATTGATGCGATTTTGTTTTCATGTCTTCTCGATATGGAAATATTTTGCCATGTTAATCTGAATTTTGCAGACGGGTTTATTTGTGTGGGATGTCTTTCTCTTTTTCAATAGTCTTGGACCTGTACAATAAGCTGTTTATTGTAAAGCAAGATCGGTACATAGGCCTTCGATCTTTTAAAATAGCTTTATTGTCATTTCAATATATCCCTTCAGTTAGAACTTTCTACAGTATTTTTCTACTCTGACTAATCCACTTGGTAAAAATTGTACGTCTTTCACATAACTAGCATGTTTTCATAAATAGAAAACTGCTATGGTGCAAAATGTTTGAGGATTGCTGAAGGATGATGTCTTTAAAGATTTTTTTAGAACTAATTCTCATGCTTTTGCTCTAGTGCTGAAAATGATGCTGAAATCGTAAAGATAATAGACAGAATTAAAGATGCTTTTGTGTGGCTGAATAAATGTATGCACTTAGTGGAAACTGCACCCTCCTTGTAGCTGTACTTGAATCTGTTTTGCATTTTTACAAGTCATGTGCTGAAATAATTAATGCCAGTGAAGCTTTCTCACAGGGTGCAACAGAGTAAATATTCATCTATAAAATTGCTTCCACTGTAGGCTTGGTTTTAAAAATATTTAGATAATTTGACTACCAATGTAAAGGCTTTTCTTGATAGTAAAACATTACCTAAACATTGCATATTAACTGTGCTAATTTACCAAAAATAACTCCTATATACCATACGACTATAAGGAAATGGACATTTCAACCTAACTATTGCTTGTTTGTTTAGGTAAATACTATTAACACTACAGTATATAAATCATTTGTAACTTATCGCAAATTTGAAGCAACGATTTAAAGAAGCACCTCAATTATTTAATGCAGTTAAGGACATATTAGTACTTGACTAGATGCTCTTGATTAAATAAACGATAATTTAATTAAACAAATGATAAAAGACTCTTTTGTATAGTTGGGAAGGTTGAATCTTAAAAGGCAGCAGCTCTACATAAATGTGCATGGTTTTGAAATAGATCAACCAGCAGGCTCTTAATTTAAGTCAGGTCTACATACTAGTCTACATACTTTCGGTCCTTTGTACATAAACCATGATTTAGACTAACAAGTTTAAATTTAAAGATGATGTATATGGTTAAAATACTCATAATGGTGTATTAAAGTAATTTTTAAGAGTATTCTAATATTCATGTATGCACACTGCCAATAAAGTAACTTTATAAACAGGTATGTAGGTCTGTCTACAGATTTATACCATGCATCTTTAAAAAAAATCCTTAATGGCCATCCTATTATTACTATATACTTCTAAATTAAGGAACTCATGAGTTGTTGGTAAACAGTTTTTTGCCAACTTGCTCAACTGCTACTTACTCATAATATTTTGTCTACTTGACTCTGATTCCTGATTTTATTTTATTTTTTTATAGTTTCAATACTGAGAATAATCTGAATTCTCGTTTCATCTTTTGTTGCAGGTTTTTATTTCTTTAATCCTGATTTAGTTATGTTTAAAAGGGGTTTCAAAGGACTAGGCAGTTAATAATGACTGTTGCTTGAAAGCACCATCCTTAAAGCTAAATAGAAATGAAACATTTCTGTGGTGAATGACTGCAAACCCAGCATCAGTTCAGAATTTTAGGATTCTAATGAAAAAAAAAGCTTTTATTCATGAATACTTTGTTAATCCTGTGTTAGGCTCTATAAGCCTGAGCACTTCATATTTAACTTTTTTGCGAACTTGATATTGATGATATTGTTAATGGTTAAGACCATTTTCTGATCACATTGTTCCTGAAACTTAATATCTTTTTGCATCCTTGACACCGATCATAGTATTTAGTGGTGATATTCTGCAGCCACTGGGCGGGAGGGAAGCATGAGGGAAACCGTTTTGGATCTTTATGTCTTGTGTGTCCTGGTACAACAGTGAGAGCACCATGCCTTGTATTGCTTCCTGTTTTTAAATACATTCATTCGTTAATTATCTCCCGCTTTATCCTCTATTAGGGTCGCGGTGGGGTTCTCGGGCGCTGGGCAGATAGACCCAGGACAGGGCGCCAATCCATCGCTGGGCAGTTTTTAAATACATGCACTATTTCAACACTACATACATTGGGAAATACAAGTATAATGTGGCAGCTTCAAAATAAGATTGTAAAGAGAATTTCCTTAGAGTAAAAAGAATTGTATAAATTATTCATACTTTAAATAACTATGGGGGCTATACCGATAACATTTTGTCAAATTTGAAACATTCAATGCCATTACTTTTTTTTTTTTAATTTAGATTAGACAATATACTTGTTTCATTTATGATTTTTGATGAGCTGTGTGTTAAATAAAAATAGGAACGCATTTGTTCAGGCATGAGAAACAAAAGCATGGCCTGGCCACATAAGGCCTCCACAGGATAATGTTGGTCATATAGGACTGGGAGAGCTTCAGAAATGGAGAGATGATTTTCTGTTTGTGTAATTTATTTAATGACTTTTGTTTAAAAAAACATGCAGTGAATCTTACCTTCAGTTATTTGTTCCTATGAAAATGTTGCTATTGCTTATTTCTTTTGTTTCACAGGTTTAAGTGAAAGATACAATCTGCTCTGTCAAGTTCTAGTTTGGTTTGTCAGCTTTTTTATTAATGACAAAGCAAGCTGGCAATAAAAGTTCAATATTCAGTTTCCTAAATATGTACTTTAAACTTCTTTAAAATTATAATAAAACTTACTCAATTTTAACTTTCCAAGAATCGTACTTATTGTGTATTTTAGGGTTTTTGTATAAAAATGCCAGCAAATCAACACAATAGAACTTAAGCTTTTTGTTTTGCCTTTAAAATGGATAACTCTGGAGCATGTTACTATGTCTCAGGTTAATCTTTATATTTTTAATTTTATACAGATTTTTTCCCAGGTACACAATATTTCTCCTCTTTGTGTATAATAATAAAAAGAAAAACTGTAGCTTTATTAGTTTTATTACTGAATGTATTGTATTATTCTGTTCATTATGTTATTTGTTAATCAGGAGCTGCATGCTGATGATGGCACAGCTTTCTAAAATGCCAATATTTGTGTCATAACTTTAACTTTTTTGTTTAAACAGTATCATGTTCAGGCACAGCATGAAAGTTTAGTTGGATGTAAATGGATTTAATTCTGAAACAATAAAATTATTCATTGTAACAACTGATATTTAAATTTTTAGGCAGAGGTTGTAGAGCATATGAAATGTACTTGTATAACAGCAGCATCTGCATGGACTGAAAGGTAGCTGAAGATCGTCAATAAAAATATTAATATTAGAAATATATTAAATGGAACCCAAATAACTTTATCTCAATGTTCATAAGTCAGTCTAGATTATAAGAGTAAAATAGGACTGTAGTTAAGAGAACTATTTAAAATAGTTTCATTTTAAAATGGGTGCTCTCACAAATGTCTGTAATTGTTAGGCAAAGCCCATTGGATCCTATAAAAATTAGTCATGTGGACAAAAAAAAACCAAGATCCTTTATTTAACTGGCATGGTAGCTCAGTGGTCAGGGTATTGGGCTATTACTGAAGGTTGTAAGTTTAAATCCCAGGCCCACCGACATTACCAATGTGTGACCTTGAGCAGGGGTTCTGTACCAACCCTGTGTTTTGGCCCCAACCAAGTTGGGATACATTTAAGTCACTATAGATAAATGTGTCGGCTAAATGACAAAATGTAAATGTAACAAACTAAAATAGCAATGAAAAAATACAAATAAATGTCCTGATTAAAAACAATGAATTTAAGTAAAGTTGTGTTCTTAAAGTAATGTGCTGAAGTTGAATAGTTTTATTTTGAAGAAATTGAATGTGATCCTTATTCAATTTGACGCCAATGTCCAGATTTCCTTTTTTATAGCAAGTCTTTGTAAATACTGGATATAATACTGATTTAAGTGTAATTTACGTATTTTAATGTTGGATTTGTGGGCACCAAATTTTGCTTATATTAAAATAATATTTTCCTATATTGTATAAGATATTGTTATGCTCCAATAAACAGTCTGACTGCTGACCGTTTATTGGAACATAACATTACAATATGATATGATAATATTAGATATATATGATGTATATAAGGATATTAAACGTTAACATTAACATACTTTCGCTTCAGAATCAGATTTGGGGGGGGGGGTCTTCGTGCACTTCTTGCGCATGCGCACTTGACCATCTTGACATGACCGTATTAAAAACGCCTGCTGCGTCGTTAACATTCGGTTGATAACCCTACACCCTGCATAGTGGAAGTTGTGTTTGTCTTGTGGTCGTTTGTGACGAGGCCGGCGCTGCGCGTGGTTACATACAGACACGGGATTGGTGCTTATAGCGCAACTTCCTCCTGAACCGCACGCCCTCCATCAGTCGCCCTTCAACCGAGTGGATTTAGGAAGTCACGACGGTCGCTCTGCTCTAACTCAAACCTCAGCGTCGACACCGGAGCGCAGGCATGGGGCTAACCAACGACCCGAACTTCCAGAAATTGGAGCAGTGGTACAAATCCAATGCTGCGACCCTAAAAATGAGGCAGATGTTCGACAAGGACACGGACAGGTTCTCCAAATTCAGGTAAATGAAATGCGCATTGTCAGCAGATACCAAATCTGATCCTGAATCAGGCTGCGAGGCTGAACCCGTAATGAGAGCGTTACCCGAAGCGCGATCGCTCGATAAATGTTGCAATGCGAAGCAGGTTGCAGCAGAACTGAGTGGTTCTGGCGCAGATCTTCTAAACAGAAATCCTGGGTTTCGAGCTTTTATTCAGTTTGCTTTACGCGACTGTCGTCGTTTCTAACTGGAAAGACGGGAACAAACCAAACAATGGATGAGGTCAAAGTTTATCCAGGTTTCCTGCGCGTTTGGAATGAATTAGACTCTGTGTATGATTATGCTCATGTATGATTCATGTATTTCTACCTATTTGCTGTTATATGTACAGATTTGGGTTGTGCGTTTGGATTGTATGCTTCAGTGGCCTGTTGCTGATGTTCTAGAGAAACCGTGCGCTCATTGGTGGATGAGGTCGGGGCTACGTGATCTCCTGCACGAGCTCCATCGCTACTGATGCAACAAGTTAATGATGAGAATTTATAAACTGAGTTTTACTATCGAACGCTTTCCAAAATGATCACTGCGTGGACTTAAGTTTAGAACCACACACACAAACCCCCGAACCTTCTGAATTCATAGTATTTAAATCTACTTTTGCTTGTGTCTGTGAGTGTGTATGAGTGTGTGTGTGTGTGTGTGTGTGTCAGTGTGTGTTGGTGTCTGTGTTGGTATGTATTTTTTTTTGTTGTTGTTGTTGTTTTTAGGGGTGGAACCCTGGCGGTCAGTTTGCCAACCCTCAGTCTGCCTTCCTGCCAAAACCTTTAACCCTTTGTGGTTGTATTGAGACTACAATAAGCCTCTGCCAATAAAAGGGGGGGCTCATCTTCCCTGGATGAGCATAGGGGCTATATATACAGTGTGTGTGTATATATAATACAATATATTATAGTCACAGAGAGAATTAAAACCTGATTCAGTAGTGTCAGTACAACATCCCACAACCACATTCTAAGAATTATCCACCACCCAAATTAAAGCTGATTGTGTTGGTAACTGACTAATAAAAAACGAAGCTAAATGGACTGAAGTATGCAGAGAAACAGATGGACTATAGTCTGCATTTACTAAGAACATTTATTACAAGTGAATCTGATACTACAGACAATGAATACAAAAAAAGAATGTGTACCTTATTGCTGTGTGTTTTTAGTATTACAAAACCAGATTAAATATTTGCTCTTATGTGTTTTATGTGTTTTCAGTGTTACCCTGAAAACAGATGATGGTGACCTCCTTCTGGATTATTCGAAAAATCTTATTAATGAAGATGTTATGAAGATGCTGTTGGCTATGGTATTGTCCTGAAGTCAGCCCTATATTTTACTCCTTTATAACAAAATGGCTTTATGTGATTGACATATAAGGGGGCGGTAATAAGAATTATTTTGTGATATATCGTGGACCTTTGTCTTACAGGGCATTGAGGACATATTGGCATCTAAGGATGTTGAGGTTTTATCTGTCAGACCAAATCAGATCTAAACCCAACAGTGATAATGAGCTCCAGGATAAATCCTTCAGCACTGTATAGTCCGTTTTAACCTCCAGATTTTTGTTGCTGTGGGCTAGTGAGGGAATGTCTATTTAATGCTTATACCTTTAAGTTTTTATACAGTCAAATGAAGCTAGGGGAAAAAAAATTATATATATATCAATGTGGGCTCAAGAGCCCACAGAATAATATGACTTGTACACTAACACACAGTGCACATTGCAACATGACAAAGATGGGTAAAATGTGGAATTTATGTTTTAAGAAAAAACGGGAAGTAATTGAAATGTTTATATATTTAGAGTAGTGTGTTTCTTTTCTGTAATATACATGTTACGTGTGCGTCAGTCTTATATATAGTTTTATGTTGTTGTTTTTTTGTTCTGGCTAGGCTCGGTCGATGGAAGTGGAAGCAGCCAGAGAAAGCATGTTTAAAGGCGAGAAGATCAATTTCACAGAGGTACTGTGAGCTATTATATCAGCAGACTAGCAGAGTTGTCAAAGTGAATGGTGATGGTCACCTGCTCATGAACTTTGATGGTATTCCACCTGTTGTCGGGATTTAGTGTAGACTGTAGTTCAGTAAAAAAAATCCTTTATTTAACAAACAGTTTTCAACAACTTAATGTTTTCAAAACCATAGTACCTATATGATTAACTAATGTTTATTAATAAAGGATCTTCTTTGGTCTGTTAGGTGCTGGAGGCTTTTGCCAGAATTTAGTTCCTTAAAAGTTTTATAATGCATACTGAACTTCTGTAAATTTTGTGAACAGTCTTCTCGTTGTTTTGTAATCTAAATTTCTGCACTCACATGGTTCTTCTTTCAGTTAAAAGAGTCTGTATAGTTTCATCAGTGAAATTTCATCATTCACTACACAAAGCTGGTTTTAATAAATCCAAAAAAGCTCACGTTCTTTTTTTCCATCGTGTATGCAGTTATATTCTATATTCCAGCATTCCATTAGTATTTCTGCTTAATTTTATAGTAAAAACAAAAATATAAAGTGTGTTTGTTTGTATGTGGCTTGTGTTTACGTGTGTACATTCAAAGGGCCGTGCTGTCCTGCATATTGCCCTAAGAAACCGTTCTAACACTCCCATTATGGTGGATGGAAAGGATGTTATGCCTGAAGTGAACAGAGTTCTGGAGAAAATGAAAGGTTTCTGCCATGTAAGTGGTGGCACTGCATTTTCTAATGCATTCAATACAGTACAGTACCGTCTGCTTCACTCATTATTACAATTTCCATTTTAAATATAAAGCAAATTCCATCTTATTTATGTAACATTTTTTATAATGTATATACAATATACAAACATCCTTTAACTTTAAAAAAAACTTCCATATTTAAAGATCACTGGGCTAAAATCACAAATATAAAGACTGAATTAAAATAGAAATACATAACTGCACTGTCGCATAAATAATCTAAATGTTTATACAAGTCGTTAAACAAATAAATAAACCAATATTATGCATGTTGACCCAACTTGTTTAACTCTTTAATTAATTGTAGGCTATAACTTTAATAATAATGTAATGTTCCTTGCATCTCAAATCTTAAAAAAAGGCTGAATTATTAGTCATGAGATGTGTGATTTACATGCAACTGTGTCTTACAGAAAGTGCGAAGTGGTGAGTGGAAAGGCTTTAGTGGAAAAGCCATCACTGATGTAGTAAACATTGGAATTGGAGGTTCTGACCTGGTAGGTTCATGTACAGAACAAAACGGTGCATTATTTTTAATTCTTGGCCTGTACTTGATTACCTAACTGGATTTTGTAATTTATAATTAAAATGATACCTATCAAAATGTATAAATAAGGTGACATCTTTGTGTATGGCAGGGACCTCTGATGGTGACCGAGGCATTGAAGCCTTATTCAAAGGGTGGTCCTAACGTTTGGTTCGTGTCCAACATTGATGGGACACATATGGCCAAGACTTTAGCTCAGTTGAATGCAGAAACCACACTGTTTATTATCGCATCTAAGGTTAGTAATTACACACCATCACCAAAATGAGTCTCATTGTGCTTTTTTACTCTCATTTAGATCATGCAACCTTCAGTATAATTTCTCAAAGTGGACCAATTATTAATGCGGAAAGATTGTTTGTAATTAACAGGCAATATTTGCTTTAAAAGCAGCTTTTATCAAAATTCATTTTGTTTCACAAACGTGAGCTTAACAATCAGTGTACACTAGATTTAGTATTAACAGCTTCACACTAAGTTAATGTTTAAAAAAGATAAAGATCAGACATGTCAACACATTACTTGTTAATACACTGTAGTTCATGATAAATTGTATTCAGTCATAAATCATTATATGAATATTTTTTTCCAGACTTTTACAACCCAAGAAACCATCACTAATGCTGAGTCAGCCAAGGAGTGGTTCCTGAAAACTGCCAATGATGTGAGGCAATGTTTGTTTTTTGTTTGGTCCTGATTTAATAATTAACAGTCTTATTACTGTTTCTTTTGCAGCCTTCTGCTGTGGCCAAACATTTTGTGGCTCTTTCGACCAATGCGGTGAGTAGAATATTTCAGTGAAGCATATTTTTTCCCCAGGAGTTAACTTTTCTAAACGTATTGGACCTATAAAGAACAATACACCACTCCATTGACTAGCAATTGTATTTAAATGAGTAAAGTTTTACATCTACCATGTGGACATGGCAAATATTCTACTCATTTGTGTTTTTAAGTATTTCTATTTTAATAGTTCTTCTCTTTATTTTCCCCTCTTCAGCCCAAAGTGGGAGACTTTGGTATTGACACGCAGAACATGTTTGAGTTCTGGGATGTGAGTATGCCAATTACAACAAAGTTATATAAGGATATATTCTAAAACTTTAGTGAACACTAAACTTGTGTTCTGATTACTGTGGTATTAAGTGCATATTATTTTGGGATGCATCAAGAACAGTATAATAATGTAAATAAACTAAAGCCAATTTCTGCAATATGCCTACTGCACTAAAACTGAATTTTTATGTGGATAACTTATTATTTTATTTCAGTAAAATGAAATTGCTGAAATGATTGTTTAAATTTGATTACACAGAGGATCTGAATAGAAATAATAAGTTTTAACACCTCAAATTGATTTTGAAGGCAAACTGGAAATGGGAAATTGAAAACAATATGCTGTGAAGACATACTAATAATAAAATAATATCAAAGTGCGTGTTGCTTGGGTTAATAGTGTGCATGTTTTTTGTAGTGGGTAGGCGGACGCTATTCGCTGTGGTCAGCAATTGGTTTGTCTATTGCTCTGCACATCGGTATGTCTGTTATACAACACTTATCTAATGCAGTAGCTGTTTAGGTATTAAGCTTTGTGCTGATGTAGATTTGTGTCTTAACAGGTTTTGATAACTTCGAGGCACTTTTGGCTGGTGCACATTGGATGGTATGTAGTTTTGTATTTCTTTTCAAAAAGAGCTAATTTGGTGAAGCAAAATTAACTTCACTCTACTGAATATCTAATAAGTTTAAAAACACATTTTAGAACACTTATGTAAAGCCATATTTCATGTTCAGAAAATAAAAATAAATCGATTCAATCTAGAATTTTAGGCTGGCTATTGGTTTAGTTTCGTTTAAAATGTGTAAGCCATGTAAAGTTTAGCTGGAACGGGCCACTAGATGGCGGCAAAGTCCTTTTATTCGACATCACCTCGTATTTAATTATTCTGTAAATAATGTTAACAGTTTCTTAAGACTAGTCCAAATAAAAGCTTGTGTTAAGGTTAAATAGTCCCATGAACAAAAGAAATGATTTAAATGAAGCCATACATTTTCTTTATCTTTCAGGACAAACACTTTTGCTTGGCTCCACTGGAAGAGAATGTACCTGTGCTACTGGCATTGCTGGGGATCTGGTATATTAACTTCTTCCAGGCAGAGACTCATGCCCTGCTTCCCTATGATCAGTACATGCACCGTTTTGCAGCTTATTTTCAGCAGGTGCATAAAACCTCACAGTTTGTATGGAGCAGATTTATGATTGGCTGTGGTTGAATGGAGTTAAATGGTAAAATGCATTTGTTTTGTAACAATTCTGGTTTTAATGACAATTAAATATTTCAACATTTTAAGACACACAAACTTATTGATGTTTACTATCGCTGTGGTGATTTCAGTTTCATAGGCTTTAAGATGTATTCATAAACATGAAGTAGAAGTTCTTTATTTTATGCATTGTTTTTACAGGGTGACATGGAGTCAAATGGAAAGTATATCACTAAGAATGGCACTCGCGCAGACTACCACACTGGACCCATTGTATGGGGAGAACCAGGGACTAATGGCCAACACGCCTTTTACCAACTTATTCACCAAGGTTTGCTTCTAACCATTTATTATTTAAAGATGATTAAGTCCATCTTCAGTGACTAAATAAGAGGATATTACACACCTATATTCAAAACCCTCTGTGTTTGTTTGAAGAAGCGTTACACAAGATGATTATTTTGACCTGAGTTTGATCTGTTACCGTTGGCAAAAACCTAGTATCAGGTTGCCAAAAATTCTGTAAAACTGAAGAAACACACACACACACCAGATTTTTGATCTGGTGCTGATTTTTTTTTAATTAATTAATTCATTAATTAATGCAACATTTTCAAATTCCTCTAATGTAAGATCAGCAATTCATTCTTCATTTTTTACTCAAACTATAAACAGGTTTGTAGAACTGAAGATGTCGGCGCATGGCTTGAAATGGAATGTTGTTAGGTAATGTTCATGCTCAGTGTCCTGGGGCACGGCGACCTTCTTATATTAAGATTGATAAAATCTTTTCTTTGTCATTTGCAGGAACGCGTATGATTCCAGCAGACTTCCTCATACCTGCTCAATCTCAACATCCAATCAGAGATAGTTTGCATCATAAGGTATGTTCTCCAATTGAACTTTTTTGAACTGTCATTTATAAAATGAGTAATTGGGTGTTTCTAAAAAAACTGTAACTCATTAACTTTCTAGATCATGCTAATGCTCAACAACCACAGCTTTTTATATCTAAGCGGACATACAAATGTGGTAACCAGTCTGAAAATATTTTTTTATGTTAGAGCCTGAGGACTTTTTGTACTAATGTATTACAGTCATCAGTTATCACACCTGCGCAGTTTGGACACTTGTTGACAGAATTTTGAAAGTGTAATGAACAGCGGGGACTATATATTTATCACTGAGCATTATTATTATCAGCTAATGAAATAATGTCCCCTGCCTCAAACAGCTAGTTGTGGACTGTGGCATTCAATATCTTTGCCAGTTATGCAGTCTGTTTGTGCTTCTTTTATTCATTACAGTACATCACTTTGTTTTTTAATGCACTGCATTGTATGTGTGTGTGTGTGGGGGGGTATCTTCACTATAATCCCGGCTGTAGTTTGCAAGCTGTACTTTTAATGTTTGCAGATTCTGATGGCCAACTTCCTGGCTCAGACCGAGGCTCTGATGAAGGGTAAGACTCCAGAGGAGGCTCGAAAGGAACTGGAGGCTAGTGGTATGAGTGGAAATTCTCTCGAAAAACTCCTGCCCCATAAAGTGTTCCAAGGAAACAAACCAAGCAACTCTATTATATTCAAGAAGCTGACCCCTTTCATGCTGGGTGCTCTGGTTGGTAAGTACATTTTTTTGTGTGTGTCTTTGACTAATATTACACAACATTTCATTGTTATGATCAGCATGGTTGCTCAGGGATTAGGATGTTGTGCTACCAATCTGAAATATTTGGGGTTGAAATGCCAGGTCCGCTACTGTAGCCAGTGTGAAACCCTCATTGCTTTAGGAGAGCTATATCATGACTGACCTTGTGCTCTGATGCCAATCATGTTTGTAAATCACTTTGGATAAATGTGTCAGCAAAATAATATAATATACTGTTATATGCATCTAGCGGGCAGCTTTTAAATAAATAATGCCCATGGTTTTATAACAGGATGTTGTAAAAAAAAAAACATTCAAGTTTGTGAACTCTTTACATTGTACTTGGGCATGCAGCTCATATGTAGCAACATTCAATTAAAATATAGCTAAGATTACAAAGCAGTGGTCACTTCTAACTGGACATTTGTGTTTGTTTGTGTGTTCTTAAAAAAAGCAATGTATGAACACAAAATCTTTGTGCAAGGTGTGATGTGGAATATCAACAGTTATGACCAGTGGGGGTGAGTGCCAAACCTTAAATGTCATTTAAGATTGATGGCATTTATTTCTACTTTAATCAATGCTTTGAAATATTTTAATAGTTATAATTTGACACTTTGTAAGAGCAGGAACTCTAAGGTTTCATACCAGACTTCTTAACTTTAAGATCACCCACATGTACTCATTGCATATTCTAATTTACACATAATTGCATGTAATAAATACAAATTATTTAAAACCTTTGACTTCTATGGCTTTTTTAATGTTAGAAACTTATTTGATGGGTCACAACATATAAAAAAATACATGGATGTTTATTTTGAATTACTGTTGTGTCTTTATAATGCTTAGATTTATATATAGTATGTACATTTTATGTTGGATTACAATAATTCCACTGATGCAACATAATGCTGTATTCCGTTTTTAGGGTGGAGCTTGGCAAACAGCTGGCCAAGAAGATTGAGCCTGAGCTGCAGGACGATTCTGAGGTACAAAGTCATGACTCCTCCACCAACGGGCTCATTGGCTTTTTCAAGAAAAATCGTGTTTAAATCATCTTCCTCAGCTTGACCATGGGATCAATGGATTACATGCTAAACCCTGATCTAGTCTAACCCTAACTGAAGAGGACCAGCACTTTACATGTTATATGCACTGTGTTCTTGACTGTGTTTGTGCATTTGTGAGAGTTGACTATATTCCTGGTCCTGTCAAGGAAAATTGTATTAGTGTTTCAGTGCAAAGTCTGGAAAACTCTAATATCCCCTCACCCTATTCACCTTCTGCTCTTTGCTTAGCCAACACTTGACTGACCAAAATAAAATATTCAGTTTATCACTTGTTGTGAATGCCTAATTGTTTCACGCGGTCACAGAACAACTAATTCCAAAGCAATTAGTATTTACTACAATGACAGTAATTTATTAAGCAGGTTATAAAATAGTTGTGACAGGATGGAAAACAATGAGGATGAATGACAGCGTTCATCAAGCACAAGAACTGATTTCATTAACATACATACAGTAACTTGTATGCAAGTTATGTAATGTATTCATTATGTTCGCTAGTAGACTCACATGAAGAAAGTAGTTTAGGAAGCGGAGACACCAGTATTTTGGATGTTCTGAATAATTTTTTATCGGTCATCAAATTGAAATGCAGCTGTGTGTCTAAAATAAATGTGACTTTGCATAAGATTGAAACAAAGGTAAATGTATGCTGTACTCAAAACTGAAATAAAAATCGTCCAGTTAAATAACCAATGATACTACAGACAAAAAGAATAGATACATGAATAACCTAATTATTTGATTTGAAATTTAATCCTAAATGTGTGCACTGAGCATTTTATTGGGATTACTATATGCACTTCAATGCTACATGGGTATCTGCAGGTGTTTTTTTTTTTTTTTTTTTTTCACCCCTCCCTCACCTCCTTCCCCTTTCTTCCTTTCTTCACCACGGTTGTTTATAATGGTTATGACTTGAGTTACTGTTGCTTTTCTTTCAGATAAAACAAGTCTGTGCCCATTCTCAATCAATTGAAGTTGTCAGCGCTGATATGCTCTGTTTGTGGGTTGTTATTTCCCCCTCCTCCTCCTTCTTTCTTCTTCCCTATTCACAGTTCAGATTATGTACATTTCGAGTTTCCTTGTCTTTCCTGAAAACTAAATTCTAAAGCACTTTAATGTTTCTTTAGGTTCATGTTTTTTAGTATGCTAAATTCACTTTTAAGTGACAAGATTCCTGAATTGCAAATCTTTTCTTTCAGGGATACTGAAATATAAGCAGAACTGTGATGCACTAGTTTTCTCGTCTCATTTACAGTTTTAATTTGGGTAAAATCTACATTAAAATGTACACAGTAAATCTGGTCTGAGTAAATGTTACTAATACACTAAAAATGAAGCGCCTTGTCTTTAGGCAGCAGGTTTTTTATGGGTAGCCCTTCCCATCACCTGTTAGTCAACTAACACCCAGCAACCTTTGCAGAACAGGTACAGTATAATAACAAACCTGTGCATTAATATTGCAATGAGAAACATTTGTTACATATACTTTGAATCATCCATGTGTGGTTTTGATCAGTGGTTTCTGAAAATTGCCTTTGCATTTATCAGTGAAAATGGAACTGTAATCCTGTCACACTTATTGTTCTTAACTGGTTTTGGTAAAAAGTAATTATTAAAGTTATGCACATTTTTAGGACTATAGCTTAATATTTTATTGTAATAAGACATTAAAATATAAAAAATACAGATTTTCTTTTATTTTTTTTTTTATTAAAACCGAATCTACATTTTAATTTTTATTTATTTATTTATTTTTTTTAAGTAAATGCACTAAAGTAGCCCTGATCAGAAACCATTCATTATAATGTTGCACGTTCTTATTATTAACAGACTAGTACAGCCCAACAGATTTTCCAGGCCATCAGTAGGGTGTGGTTTACCTGAGATAATAGCACTATGTGAAAGTGTAGAGCTATAAAGCAGGCTGCCTGTCACACATCACACATTATTTACCTTTGCCGAGAGCTCAATGCTGCAAGCATGCTAACAGGAGGGACTGAGGTCTGTTTTAATATCCTCAGTGTGCTGGTGGTTGCTTCAAATGTTTTACTCTTTGCTTTGCATTGTCGGTTCACAACTGGCTGGTCTTGGTCAGTGGGACTGTTGGTAATTGAAATGATGTTGTACTGGTTTGCTGATTGGGGAATTCTTGTCTTGGTACTGCTGGGTGCCATGTCTGCTGTGATGTATATGACTGTTGGAAGAGAAGAGAACCTCCTGCCTGGGCATGGCAGATCTGTACTCATTACAGGTAATGCAGATTTTTTTTAAAATAATTTTTAAAAATTGTGTTTGCAGTCTTTCCAAAGGAAAGGTTTTTAATTAAGTTTAAGCAGGTTCAATTGTAAATTAAAAATGAACTCTATATCATGTCTGTAAAATAATAGGTTGTGACACTGGCTTCGGTCATGAGCTTGCAAAGATCTTGGACAAAACTGGAATGAAGGTTTATGCTGGGGTGCTGGAGGAGTCTGGCCCGGGTGCAAAGGAGCTCAGAAAGGTGGCTTCTCCTCAGCTCACAGTTCTTCAGCTGGATGTTACAGACCTCAACCAAATCTCTGCAGCTTATAAACACATAAAAAATCAAGTTGGGCAGACAGGTAACACCTGTGAAAGGTTCTTACATTTTAGTAATTTGCAAATATGTAGTAATATGCAAAAATTAATTAACATTTTTTTTTTTCTCTCGTCAGGTCTTTGGGGATTGGTAAACAATGCGGGCATTCTTGGATATACTTGTGATGCAGAGCTTCTTCCCATGACAATCTTAAGAAAAATTCTAGATGTAAATTTTGTTGCTGGTGCAGAAATGACTAGAGTTTTCTTGCCTATGATTCGAAAAGCAAGAGGAAGGATCGTCAATGTGTCAAGCATAGCAGGTAAGTTTTACTCACGTTTTTTTGACAATGTGTAAATAGATAAGTGTATTCAAATATGCCTTAATGAAATAAAAGTTGAAATTGTATGGCTTAAATGATGTGCAACAGAGGATGTTAAAATATAATTCAGTAAAGGATTCAGTAAAGTTACAGTATTGTATTGATCTTGCTGTGAATTTGAAAACAGAATTTATTTTGTCTCAAACATCCTCATGCTAATATACATAACTAAATGGTTTAGGTGTTGTTCCTTTTCCTGGCTTCGCTGCATATGGTGCATCCAAAGCAGCAGTCATTTCTTATTTTGGAGCTCTAAGACTAGAACTGTCCAGCTGGGGAGTCAAAGTGGCTATTGTACAGCCAGGAGGCTTTAGAACCAGTAAGTGCAGGACTATTTGTTTTTTTTAATCCTGTGAATAGCAGTGCTGGTTTATTGGCTTTGTGTTGACTTGATCAACAGTACATCAATAACAGAGTAGTAGCTCTGAAAATATGTTAGAAATGTATATAAGCAAGACTTAATGATAATTGAATATAGCTCCTGATGCAACTATGGATTTTTAGGTGCAATTTCCACACATCACATTTAATTGTGGATTCTAAATTCTCCTAAACTTCTCAATAATATTCTATTTGTTGTTCTATAACAGATATTCTAGGCAACCAAGAGGGATGGAGTAAAATTACAAAAGAAATCCTGAGCACTCAATCAGCAGTTGTTACCGAGGAATATGGAAAAGAATACATCGCTTCCATGCAGGACCGCTTAAGTTTCATGAGTGCAAATGCTTGCTCTGATTTTACCCCGGTCATCAAAGCCTTAAAGCATGCACTGCTCTCAGAATGGCCACAGCATTTTTATCGTCCAGGTAATGATGCATGGGCCATTCCGTTCTTGCATAAGACCTTGCCACCATGGCTCTTTGACATTGTCCTTTTAAGAATATTAAATTTCAATCAGTTTCGACCAGCAGGAGTAAATTCTAATAAACACACACCAGCCAAGTAATACAAACTGATTCACTGCCAAACATTTTTATACACAAAATAATTCTAATTCGCAACAATTGTCATGTAACAAACATGCCTTCATACACTTTAACCAAACACACCCATTATCAAATATTCAAGTTCCCACATGCACTGAAAATTTAAAATTGAAGGTTTGCACACAATTGTATTACATTAATAAAAAAGTGGGATGTACAACATCCAGGTTTTATATTGTCATTTACAGCATTTAAATGACATGAAAATCACTGACAAAGTTAAATGTCAAAATCTTATTTACACTGTTAGTTCACCCAAATAAAATTATTTAGTCCTGTGGCTTTAAGAAAGCTTTCTTGGGTTGTGATGGGACAACATTACAATTTACATCCTCACTGGCTGATGAACGTTCCCTTTTCTTGGCAAATCTCTTCTTCATGCTCTCAACCAAGCTTCCATATCTGTAAAGAGAAAGGTACATGGACAAAAAGGTCCAAAGCAAACACTAATGCAAATGTTACACAATTCACACTTACCTTAAGGCCATTTCCTCATCTGTAATGTCTGTCTCCATTCGGCTCACATTTATGTCTTCTTCCTCATCTTCCTCTACTTTTGGAGCGTTCATTAGAATCATAAGCTTCTATAATTATTTCAGTTAGATAGTAAATAAAGCTTGGCAACTGGACATTGTATGATCAATTGCAAATAATAAGGAAAGAATAAATGCATTACCTCAACTTCAGGATTAAAACCTTTAAATGACATTCTTCCATAAATCAAGTCTTCACATGGAATATAGCTTCTTTCTTCAATAATGTAGCTTCTGTGTGAAAAATGTAAGGAACCATAGATGGCTTCGATTTATATATATATAAAAAAAAGCTCACAGAGGCTTGGTAATGTTCTGATTCGTTCCTTTAGGAAAAATGCAACATGCAAAGCCAAAATACTGAGCTACTATTTGCTAATTACTACTCACTGCTGCTATGAAGCAGTTGTGGTGGGGGGAAAAAACAGGGGGGTGGGGGTTTTTAGTTTAATAATAAAAAAAAAACTAAACGATTGAAACATTTGCTCTCACTCTTTTGCTTTAAGTTCTGGCAGGTCCAAATACCAATGCTCATCACTTATAATCCTCTTTTCTTCTTCTTCCAGCTGTTTCCGAACACCTGCATCAAGTCCTCTTTGCATGAACTGCAATAAAAACAAGGTCTTAGTGATGCGACATTATAATAAACTTTTAGTGTGCGTTTTAAAGCCCTTATTACAGCTTTAGAGAAGAAATAGGTCATTTGTTATCTTTGTACCATGTTGCAGGTATAAAGTTACATTTCTCCAGAAATAAACCGACCTTAACTTATTTTCACCTAAAGCTTGGTTGATAAGGGACAATTCAGTTTACTGGGTAATTTTATAGGTTAAATATTCAAGTCTAAATGAGTACTTTATTATATTAAGATGCTTTTTCTCTGGGACAGTGTAGTATCTCCAATTAGCCCATCGGCAGGTCTTTAAATTGTAAGATTAAACCAGTATTACTAGAAGAAACCCATGGAAACTCAGGAATACTCATTGTATAATGAAGATATATTTAGTAGTTTATCGGAATGTTTCGAGGATTTCAGAGTAAGTCAGTTTAGCTGATAGCTTTCCAGCTAACTAGGCATATAAATGACGATTAACAAACCTTCATCCGTAGCAGGTTTTTCGATAGCTTTGTTGAACTGTCGTTCTGCATGTTGTCTCTTTTGACTCCTCTGATCTGCTGAACAGAAACGAAAGAAACTTCTGCAACTATTAAAGTCTGATACAGGTAGATACTCACGCGTGATGTGCATGCGACCACACTGCGCATGCTCAACTAGCCATCGTAAAGCCTAGAGTAATCGCACGTTCGCTTGGCTGTCGATTCATCATGCCTTATGTGGGACAGTCTTACAAACGCAGAGCTCAGTCAAGACGCGGAGCAATAAAATAAAATAAAATCAGAATGAACAAAATCCATGCCATAACAGAAGTAAAGCCCATAGTGGCGTTGGTCTGATTTGAAATTTGGCCATATGACGTCACTGGTGTTTGACTTGCAAATTGACTGATTTGCGTATTAACGTCGTATTAGGGGATAACGTCTGATGGGATGAGGATCCTATAAATTGCAGAATATCAGTAAATTATGAATATGTAATATGTAATTATGAGTTCTCATGAAAAACAAGAGGTTTACTTTGACATTTTTTCCACAAAAACATTTTATAGTCAGTATACTTGTATACTTATAAAAAAGCATTTGTACATAGTTCCTTATTAATATTAATAATGTATTGTAATGCCTTTTTAACCTGCATGTGTACATTCATACCTTCATCAAACAGTGACTCATTCTGCTGGTCATTTACGTCAAAATGTGTGGTGTCGATTGGGGTTGCACTTTCGGCCCCCAGGTTAAGCAGATGAGACTCTGAATCCATTGCTACCTGTCAATATTATGTAAATAAGAACAATAGCCTACCATTCCACACTGTCTAGCTCACTAAAATAAAATCTTTAGGAATACTAAAAATACTTAGAGATAATATAACAGTATATGCTGAGTCAGTTTTAATTTCTTACTTAATTCTTGCGAATTTATTTCTTATGACAGCTACATTTAGCAGTTTTTGATTAGGCTGATAAAACCAAATGTATCCTAGATCTCCTACCTGTACAGCATGGAGACGAATAATGGTTTCTTTTTCACACCATAGCAGATCCACTGTAATGATTGAGGCCTATTGTACTCCTGAGGTATGTACTGCACAAAAATTTACACAAAAAGGTTGTTTTTAGAGTTTAACGACATGTCTGTTGCAAACCCCCTTTTAACATGGTGACTTGTTCCTAAAAGGGAACTGAAACCAAAGCAGCCTATATGGTAATTAATCAAATGAAACCCAAAGAATAACACTCCCTCCTGAGTCCATTTGAATATCTAATTGTATCTATTTTTTCACAGCCAGGTCTTGATTAACCTCCACCTGTTGTTCCCCCTATAACCTCCTGTTCCCCTAATGCCAAACTTACCTCATTTACTTTTACCTGTATCCCCTCCTCAGCCTGTGTTACCTCCTCCCTCCCCCCCTCCCCACAATCCCCCATATTTTGTTGTATTCTATCTTTTATTATTCTAAAAACACGTTCAATCGAAGAATTTGTGAGTTTCTGTTTATATCTCGATTTTGCCCACTCCACTGCTTTTTCAAATGCCTCTTTATCTAAAGTTGTTACCCCCCCCCCTCAACTGTTCCCCAATCAAACCATCATAGTGTTCTAATAAAATGTATGTTTTTTCATCCATGCAGTTCTAGGCTGGGCACTTAGCCCAGACCCTAGACGCAAAGCCCAGACCCTGGGCACTGAGCCCAGACCCTAGGCACTTTATATGTACCATACTATATATATATATATATATATATATATATATATATATATATATATATATATATATATATATATATTTATATAATTCCCCCCCCCCCCCCCCCCCCCCCCCCCCCCCCCCCCCCCCCCCCCCCCCCCCCCCCCCCCCCCCCCCCCCCCCCCCCCCCCCCCCCCCCCCCCCCCCCCCCAGATTATAAAACACGCGCTTCAAACATGCAGTCTGACTTTCAATACCAAAGCGGGACAACGTCTCAATTTGCGGGACGCCTGAAAAGTAACGACATTACGGGACTGTCCCGCACAAAACGGGACAACTGGTCACCCTACGTCGTATTAACGTCGACGTCACAGTCACTCGCCGCCAAAATGGATTTAAACGGGTATTTCCACGTCACTCATTCACACGTGGGGTTTCGTCAGAGGAATGTGAGAGAGTGACGCTGCGGGTTTTATTCATTGCAAGCGCTTCGTGGTGAGTTACGACTGAACACGTGACCACCGTGTGAACGCGCATTTTTTTGCTGTCACTATTTTGCTGCGTCACATTCCCCTTCACGTGCACGCGCATCAAGCGAACATAGAACTGTTAAAGCACTTCAACATTAAAGAGATCAACGCCTTCTAATTATGAATGTAACATAAACCATAATCAAGTCTCGTCAAGTCGCAAAGTTACATATTTAAATTATTATTATTGTCGTTTTTCTATAATGATATTTTGGAGATGTCCTTCTGGAAGAAACGTTTTTCTCCAGGAAAAATAATAAAATGAGAGTCATGCAAACGTTTTTGCTGTAGTTAATTAAAGATAATGGTTACTGTGTTTTTTTATTTTTATTTATTTATTGTTAATAGACTTAACATGATAAGAAGCAGTTTTAATTTGTTTTAAATAATGTCTCTTTATTACTTCATTTAAATATATTATATTTTGCTCCCTGTATTTAAAATATGGCAGCTTTGTGGTTTCCTAATGAAAAAAAATGTTTGTGTTACGTGTCTCATTTGTGTTACGTGTCTCATGTTGTACATAATGTTTTCTATTTTGTATTTATAAAATGAACATTGTTTTATAACTGTTTTACTCAAACTCTTGACTGCTCTCACCATTTGTCATTTAGTATCTCTTATAAAAGTGAATTATTATTTTAAGGATATAATATTGTGTTATTTATCACGTGGACATGTAAACATGCATTCTTCAAATATACTTTCATTTAACTAATAAATCAACAACATTTATATGGTCTCCATAACTGCACATGCAATCCTGCTTTATAACATTGTTACATTATGACATTAATATAAATAATATACATATATATATACACACACACACACACACACACACACACACAAGAAAAACTTAAATATTAAACAGCTTTATCGAAAATTGTACATATGACATCCTTCTGAAA